>CAUHTR010007651.1:185607-203400 GCA_959609185.1 Schmidtea polychroa | reverse complement strand
GCTTTGTGATACCCAGCGCAAATTCCAATAGTAGACTAGTTTCGAGCTTTTGGCTCTCATCAGTACATTTCATTAGTACTCTCATTAGTACATTTCTCTTCGCGCCAGGTAAGTATACAATATTGTTAATTCAACTCTATTGCATACTTTCCGTACTACACTGGAAATTACATCACTTGCAAATTAGTTAAATCACAGAGAAAATATCTGCAAACTTGTAAACATGGCGTATGAAAAATCATATTCGCCTCTTGAGACACCGCCTATACACAGAAACTGTTTACAAGTGCATCCGTAAACCTTTAGCATTTTAAACTTGTAATGGTGTAAAATATGTTTTTTACGAATGTCTAACATTAAAATAATATAAATATTAAAATAATATAAATGAAATAGGCAGTGCCAAAAATTAGTAAATATCAAAAAAACATCGATATATTTATTGATTCATAGTCAAGCTTTTATAATAAATACAATGTCATTTGAAAAGAAATTAATGGTGAGAATTGAAAAAAGTTCTTATAAAATTTAACATTTACAATTCCAATCTGCTATAAGCAAACAAATTTCTACACTGCCCGATGCATGCACACATTATTATTAGTGGCACACAGTCAGATTCATTCTGATTTATTCACACAAAAATTACTCACCGTATTAATTTATTTGTGCATTGATTTATTGTCAATTACTACAAAATATTTCACGCTATTATGACATACAAATTTTCAACTTATAACAAATTCAATATGAAAATGATTCATTATTCCCTATAGATGAAGTATATTTATTGTAATAACTTATTATTAACCCACCAGAGGGCGCGTTGGGTCTCACAGACCCAGACGATCTTTGATGGTTTTTTACTTTTTACTTTTTACCGTTTTTTTTACTGTTTTGTCTTACTGTTTTGTCTTACTGTTTTTGGCATATGTATTATATATCTACGGAATATATATCTACGAATCCGTCCAAACAAAACAAATAACCAAGAATATATAAACGATCATCTTAGCGCGCGCTCTGCGGGTTAATAAATTTTATATATAGAATCATTTATATTACGTTACAAAGTTTGATTATAAATTTGTTAGAGTGAAATATTTAATAATTAAAGCAAAATTTTAATTAACTTATATATTATTCACCGTATTTTTTTATTTTATTTATGCATTTTTAAGTTTTCATATTGACTTTTTTTATTGTATTTAATTTGGTCTCCTATGGATAATATCCTAAGTCATATTAAAATTTTTAACTGATTAATTTTCAAAAGAATAATTTATGTCTTAAATTGTTTACTTTTCCAAGAATTCCTTTCTCTCCACAAAAAGGTTCCAAGAATTGTTTGATATACATTTCAATTTAATTTTGCATTTTCCTTTGATTTTTTTGCTTTTGTTTGTTTTACAATTTGGATTTAAGATTGTATTTAAGTATTTGTTCAAATAAAAGGTAATATATTTCTATCAATTTATTAAATATATCATATAAAATATCCAGTAAAATATCGCAACATAAATTATTTATAATATGATGTCATCATTAATTTGGCTTTTTTGTTTGAATGAATAAATTTTTTTATTTTCTTAATCAGAAGTATTTTTTAATTATTAATTAAATGATTTTATATTTAATTGTTTATACGTTCATATTTGTTACTTAGAGTTTTTGGGCAAATTTCTTTATTATTATTATTATTATTATTATTATTATTATTATTATTATTATTATTATTATTATTATTATTATTATTATTATTATTATTATTATTATTATTATTATTATTATTATTATTATTATTTTGGCACTTGCCAAAATGGTAATTTATGAATGAGAATATATTTGTAATTTGCAATTCAATAAAAAAATCTAACACCATCAATCCTTGCACCCTCAACCCTTGCATCATCAACCCTTGCACCATCAACCATGACACTAATTACAATAGAAATCAATAGAAATTCACTCCTAGATAAATCAAAAGTGATTGTGAATGAATTATTGATGAATCCCTGATTGTCCGTCATTAAAACGCAAGTACAATCAGGTAACCGCATAATGATCACATTTCACTAGAGAAAATGTGTATCAATATGTGCATTCATAATCAAAAGTTGACATCATTATGTAAATCTACATGAGACATACACATTCTCCATTCAAACAATAAATAGTAACCATATGAGATTTTTATTATAAATTTATGCATTAAATCTCGCTGATTTCTTCAAGAAATCTGGAGCCTAATTGAATGAGTGGAACGATGAAAACAACAAATCTTCATCTCTTCTTCATAATAATTATCCTGTTGCTGCAACTTTCAGCCCAACCCAATTCAATTGATGACGCGTAAACGTTTTTTTTTAATTTAAATTGTTTTTAATTATATAATTCAAGACCGAGACTCATAAGTGATAACGGGAATATCATCTTCCAAACTCCTTCATCGAAATCTATCAGTTTTCACACTCAGAATGGGGGACAAATCCGGCTGAATGATATAGACCTCAATGCCTTATCAAATGAGGTAATTTATTTGTCTAGGAGACGATTTACCGCCCCAGAATTGTTAAAATGGAATAATAGCATATGAAATTGAGATTATATAATTATAATTATAATAATAATAATAATAATAATAATAATAATAATAATAATAATAATAATAATAATAATAATAATAATAATAATAATAATAATAATAATAATAATGATAATTATAATAACAATAATAATAATAATAATAATAATAATAATAATAATAATAATAATAATAATGATAATTATAATAACAATAATAATAATAATAATAATAATAATAATAATAACAATAATAATAATAATAATAATAATAATAATAATAATAATAATAATAATAATAATAATAATTATTATTATTATTATTATTATTATTATTATTATTATTATTATTATTATTATTAACAATGAGGGGATTCAAATTTCACAATAATTTCATTTGAATAATAATTTACTGATAAAAATAATTTAGATCAAACAAATAACTAACAATATAAATCAAATAAATGATCTGAAAAAGTGCAATTGTGAACTGATCAATAGTAAATTAGACATTTATTCCAGAAAAGTGAGTGTTGTTGTTAAATTTATTAATACTAATAATAATTCACAGATCGAATCTTTGGAGACCTCTTTGACAACTTCTAACAATAAAGTAATTATTAGAATTATAAATTAATAATTTAATAAAATATTATAATTGTCAAGATTTCAGCACTGGAAAATGAAAATCACCAAATAAAAGAGGTTTGATTTAAAATGTTTATTTTATAATTGATAAAATATGAATTTATATATTATTTTTATGAGGGAGGGGGGTCTCATTTCTTCACAAATTCAGTGATAAAATATTTATTTTATTTATCTATTTGTAAAATTTAATTTCTAGAAAACTTTTATCAAAAATCTTTTTATTATTTTAAATATATAATAAAAAAATTATAATAATTTTAATTTTATTAAATTTATATATTTTTTAATTTATTATTATTGGAATTTAATGATTTAAAATAATTTAAAATAATTTTTATTTTCTTTTTTTAAAAACTTTCGATCAACATTTATTATTTATTAACACAAATTTGAAAAAGATTTTAAAAATTCGTATAAAATATATAATAGAATTTCAATATAAATTCCTTAAATACAAAGAAATTGAAAGGGCCAAGGCTTCCACATTTGACATCCTACAAGATATGGCTTACACCTTCTTTAAAGCATTTCTTTTCAAAACTGCTTCCTTGTGGTTTTCTTTGTTAATTCGAGTTATTTAATTCACAAATATGTAAATAAAATATTTTATTGTCTTTTTGAAATAGAAATTAACCTACGATGATTGTACCAATAATCCTTGCCACAATGGAGCCCAGTGCATAGACGGGTACAACTCTTTCAAATGTATTTGTCCAGCGAATTTCAAAGTATCTGCTAAGATGGCTTTAAAAAATGTTTATTAATTGTTAAACAGGGAAAACATTGCACTGAAGACGTCAATGAATGCCTTCAAATCTCAGGAACGATTCACGGATGTCAAAATGGCGCAAGATGTGAAAATACAATTGGATCATTCAGGTAGTAGCAATACTATAATAATAATAATAATAATAATAATAATAATAATAATAATAATAATAATAATAATAATAATAATAATAATAATAATAATAATAATAATAATAATAATAATAATAATAATAATAATAATAATAATAATAATAATAATAATAATAATAATAATTATTATTATTATTATTATTATTATTATTATTTTAATAAAAGATGCGTTTGCTCTGGAAAATGGTCAGGAGTTTTGTGTAACATTCCAATTAATAGCTGTTCAAATGCGTCTAATACAGACATTTGCGGTCATGGAACATGCTATCCGGATCATAGTCCAACAAATCCGAAACCATTCAAGTGTCTCTGTGATTCTGGATGGTCCTTAGACCCAGTAACCAAAACTTGCATTGCAGATGTTGATGAATGCCGGGTTGGTAAATATCCCTGTTCAATCCATCCTTTCGTTGCTTGCATTAATACTCCTGGAGATGTCAGATGCGAAGATTGTCCAACAGGTTAATTAATTATTTTATTTGAAGAGTATGTAAAATGATCTTTTAAAATATTATTTACTGAATTATTATTAAAAATTTCTTCCATCCTCAGTTTTCTTTTCATCATATCTACAGATCATCTCTAGGTCCAATCATTCCAAGTAAAAGATAATTATTTCTCATTATATTACATCGTATTCCAAAAGCTTCATACCATATGTCAAACTTCAAATGGTTTTTTATGCTAAACCTTTTAACAGTTCTCATATAAGTAATATGAATAAGAAAAAGACAAAATACTCGAATAAATAAAATTATTTTAGTAATAAAGACATTTCTACATACTGGACATAAATATAATTCGCAAGTCTGACACCAAAAACTTCTATCGGACTTAATCTATCGGATATCTATTACACAATACTATAAATATCACGGGAATTTATGTAAATTATATATTTGTCATAAGAAATGCTATTTGTGATGAATATATTAGAATATTATCTTAATCAAATTAATCAATAATTTTACTTTGGCCCTGTAATGAATTTAGTCAATCCCGCGTTAGTGGTTAACCTGCTAATGCATTGCTATGTAAGTATACTTGGAGTGAGCTAAAATTATTTCGTTTCAACGAAATAAACGTCATTTATTATATTATAACATATTATAACATATTATAATAATATTATTATATTATTATAACATATATTATTATAACATATTATTATATTGATACAAATATTGAATCGTTTCAGGTTTCGAAGGTAATGGATTCACTTGCCTTGACATTAACGAATGTGCAAACACGTATACGTGTAACCTAAACGAGGAATGCATTAATGGGTTTGGTACCTACCAATGCAAATGTGTTCAAGGTTATTTGTATATTGCAATCTTGCTGTTAGCAATGTAAAATTATTGAAGGAATGAAAAGAGGAACAAATAATTTATGTCAACCAGAAAATCCATGTGAAACAAATAACGGAGGATGTAATATGAATGCTGTTTGCGTAGCCAATAATTTCAGTAAAGTTTTTCGTTGAAATTATTATTTATTATAACAAAAATAGAAGTGATTATATTTTCTAGTTTAAATGTCAAATATTATTTAAGAGATGTAAAAATTATCAACAAATCTGACATTAAACGGACAAACAGTGTGGAAAAGAATAATAATATTGAATTTTTAAATACATTTTGAAAATTAAGATAATTATTGTGAAAAATAAGGCCAATCTTGTTGATACAAATTTATTAAAACACAAAATCTATCGTTGCCTTGTATAACCCTTTCGGCCCTGCCGGTGGCATTTGCAACCATAAGATTTACAGGGCCCTACTTACTGTGCCTGTCCATATTTTTGTTCTTAATCACTAGATGTCATTCCAACAAGGTATTTTAAAGAAAATCCTTGCGCAGTTTTGGACAGTTTTGACGTTTGATGTGTGTGAATAACCGTTTTCTAAAAATAATATATTTTCAAATTAAAAAGTCCAGGGTTGAAAGGGTTAATAAAACAATTCGGCGAGTTTCAGAATAAATATGCATAAATTATCAATAATTATTTTCGTAAATGTTTCAATTTAATTTTATTTAATTATTATTTAATTAATATTTAATCACTTTACTGTCATTTTAACAATTATGATTGAAGAATTTCTATGTAAGCAGAACTATGTACTATATAGTATATATAGATTGTATTTATTAAAAAGCTTGACTATAAATCAGTAATATATCGATGTTTTTGATATTCACAAATTTTCGGAACTGCCTTTTTCAAGTGATTTTGAAAATTTCTGAATATCAAAAAAAACATCGATATATTTCTTATTCATAGTCATGCTTTTTAATAAATACAACTGTCAATTGAAAAGAAATCAGTGGTGAAATTTGAAAAAAGTTCTTATAAAACTATATAGGGTGAATATTTAGTGATGTATAATCATTTTGGAAGACAGTATATTAATTTTAATTAATTTTTCTAGGAATTGACGGAAGAATTTGTACATGCAATTCTGGATATAGTGGAAATGGGGTTGGAGAAAATGGTTGCATTATCGTGCCAACTAATGTCACAAATTCGGGATTTAGACGATGCGTTAGACGACAATTATGCCGTAACGGGGGGACATGTAAAGTAAGTCATTTCAAATACTTTAAATTTATGCTAATCAAGGTTTTCAATAAAAAAAATACTTGCTCAACAAATTATATTATTACAAATATGCTAAATGGTTCAATATATATTCAATAATTTACATATTAATATTTGTAAGACTATCGATCAAAACAATATATAAGGTACGCTAAATATATAATTATTTCTTTCGTAAAAATAATGTAAATGAATTTTGTTTTTATTTTTGTTTAAATTTTATAAAAAAATAATTTTATATTCATATTTTTACTTGCTTATATATTTTATCAGAATTCTCTTCTTATGAATAATTTAATAAATTTGCAGCTTTTGGCAAAAACCTTTTCTGGAGTATTTCTGTTTTCAACTGACTTCAATTTTTGACTCCTTTGATAAATCTTGAATCATTTCTATATTTACATATCTTTTAAATATTTTTTTACAAACACCAAAAAATGTCATAAAATTAAATTTGTCGGAGTCGCAGTCAAATGTTTTTATTTCGACTTTACAGCTCTGATTTATTCAAAGTATTCACTTAAACAATAAAATACCAAGTTTATTTCTTAAACGTTTTCAGAAAAGTGTCACTGGATTTACTTGTCAGTGCTTGGCAGGCTTTGGAGGTGCCCGATGTCGAACGGTTATCAACAATCAGTGTTTATCTAATCCTTGTTTGAATGGTGGAAATTGCGAATTCCTCTATCCCAATCACTATCGATGTCATTGCCAACCTCTCTTTTCAGGGGTTAACTGCGAAAACGAACACATTGGTAACAAACATTTTTATACCACTTACCTTTGAATCATTTTGTAATTTTTAGTATGCGGTGGAACCTACTATGTTTCCAACGAATATCGAGAAATAAGTTTGTTTACATCTTTGCTTCAGGCTCCAACAAGATCACTCCATTTCCCATGCATTTGGATAATAATTTCATCAAGTGACCAAGTTAGTTAATTCGTTTCGAAATTTAGATTAACAATTTATAGTTTCTGCAAATTATTCCGATGACCCTTCAATTGCTTGGAGATTGTTCTGAAGAATACGTCCAACTACAAGAAAAGTCTCCCTTTGAAGAAATAACACACGAAATTGGTAGATATTGTCAGCAGTCTAACTCAACCCCAACAAGATACAATACGACCGGGTCCATATTAATTATCAAAACTGCATTAAAAACAAATATACAGCAAAATCACGGATTTAAAATCAAAATTATTCCAACAAACATTGCAATTGAAAGTAATCAAATTATTAATTGAACCTAATTAAAAATGACTTATAGACCTTAACTGTTGCCACTGTGCAAACGGATCAACGGAGATGACCCATTTAACGAATGGACTGTTTCAATCTCTTAATTTTCCTCTGAGATATCAACCAAATATTAATTGCGCAATGAAATTTCAACCAGAATACGGTACCAGGTTCCGAGTTGAATTGCAAATAAAAACCTTGGATCTTGGTGACTTGCAATCAAACTGTTCAGATTCCGATTATTTACAGGTATTTTATCACTTTTAGATAAAATAACAGTAAATAGTAAAGTTTTTTTATGTGAATTATATATATCGCTAGCTGTAACCCGTCAATTGTGACTGTCGTTCTCTGTTTGAATTTCAGGTAAGAAGGAAAGAGAATTAAAAAGAAACCCACGGTAAAAACGGAGTTTTCGGAGAAGTGATTTAAAACAAATTAAAGTTAACGAGTAAATTACAGTTAAAGCTAAGAAAGTAACTAGATCAAATCTACCGATCATTGAAATAAGAAACAATGGTGGAGTGGTTGTGAATTCCAAGTTGTATTGTAAAAATTCTATTCTTCCTGAAGGTTTGTAATAAGCACTCAAGTCATTGATGTAATATTGAATTATTGATTTCACTTTAAATTGGTAATCAATTGTGGTAATCAATAAAAGTTAACTCTGTCTTTGGAGTAAGATCAATAATTGGTAATATTTCATTTCACCGACAACCCCAACAATATTATTAAGAACAAAGTATAGCATCATAAAATCATAGATGTTATTTCTATGTTTTTCACATATATTTTACTTATTACTATTCTGAAAAATAATAATCGACTTCTAAAAAACCATTAATATAAAAGGTAGTTCCGTGTTATCTTACCCCCAAAAATTAAATTAAAAAAGAACACATATAATTATTATATTTATTTTCTAAATCACAGTTACAAACTCAGCAAATGTTTGTAAAGAGTTTGTAAATGGTCATCCAAGTCGCCAAAAAACCACAATATCGTTGAGAATAGTGTCGAACACATCGGCGCTGTTGCTTAGAACACGTTTGCGCCACATAAACTCACATAATCACATAATCACATAAATCACAGATAGCCTTAATAAATTCATGTTCAATAATGTTCAATAACGTCATCAATGTATTCTCTCATTTTTTATATTGTTATTTTAATTGTATTTTATAATTTAATTTTTGGTGTATGATAACACGGAAGTACCATATAAAAAATGATGAAATATTAAAAATCACCAATCAAACATTTGTCTTCCGATATATTTCGACAGTTTTTTTTCTTCATCAAAACGGATAGACTCAACAGGAAATCCAAACATAGGTTCTTTCAATTCAACGATATTGAAATAAACTTGTTGCAAAGAATTAAAATAGCAAATATTTCCGTAATCTTTTAATACATCTGCAAAATTTGTGTGTGAATTAATTTTCCAATTGCTAGAATCGAAATTCCATGGAAATGAATTCCCATTCTTTTGTAATCAATTCGCCATTTTGATTAACTACTTAATTTCATTTTCATATTCAGGATTATGAGAAGCAGTTATCATAATCCCAACAGTTCTATATCATTGCAGCGAGAAACCTGATTTGAACATTAAATATTTCTAATTCATTCTATAACATGCAGTTCCATAAGGTATTGGACTTGCACGAATCATGAATATAACTTGAATTTATAATTTGGTTTAGTTTATCATTCATTAATAAGTTCATTAATATTATTTTAAATTAATACAAGGCCAAAGATTTCCAAAGCTTATTTTTAAAATTTTGACACAATCAGATATTTTGGACACACAATGCACACATCAAGACACGTGGCACACACACCTCACACTGTGACACATTGAATACATACACACCAAAACAAAAAAATGTACCTCAAAGATTTGATTAGATGCATACCCCAAAGGAAAATGCTCCAATTCATTTCACAACATTAAAATAAGTACTACTTATATTTCATTTTAAGAGGAAATGCAAATGTTTTTCAATTAATGGCTATTTAAGTAAGAAATTATTATTCTTTTGTTTATATTCTTGAGAAACATTTCAAAAATTCCATAATCCAGATATGTCAGAGAACTTTCATTCATTTTTAATTGGCTTCATTGCTTGAAAATAAAATAATATTTGAGAGGTTGAAGAACTCGCTAATGATAGACTCTGAAATAGATTTATAATAATGTTTTATATTCTTGTTTTTTATCTTCCACGTAAAATTAAAAGTGTTGAAGATTTTGGTAATATACGTGACACTTATAAAGGAGGGTAATCATATCTAGGTTAAATGTATTTTCCTTGTATTTATTAAAATGCTTGACTATGAATCAGTAAATATATTGATGTCTTTTTTGATATTCACAAATTTTCGGCACTGCCTTTTTCAAGCGCCTTTAAATCCTAAATGTATTTTAATTTCAAATCAAAAAAATGATTTGCAATTTTTATTTTAGATTAATTTTGTTGAAAGGGAAATCAAAATAACCGCTTGTAATCAGAATATGTATTTTAACAAAAAATTCATTGTAAATTGGTTTATGGTCCACTTTCATTCCGATCCCAGGAGTGACACAGATTCTACGAGATTTCAATTACGCTGGAAAAAATCAAATTAGTCAAGGTTAATAATAATAATAATAATAATAACAATAATAATAATAATAATAATTGTTCTTGTTGATTATATCTTCAACGGGAATTTAAATGAATTTGAAAGATATTTTAGGATATTTTATGAAATGCATATCTTTCTAAGTTTTGTTGAAATTCATTAACTTCTTAGACTTGTGTTCACTAGATTGAATTTTTCCATTGAGATTCAAATCAAGCAAGGCCTGTCGCCGACCGCTTCTCATAATAATAATATTGCTATTAATAATATTAATAATAATTTAATTATAAGAACTTCTTTTAATTTTCACTTCTGATTTCTTTTCATTTTCAATTGATATGATATTTATTTAAAAAAAATTGACTATGAATCAATTTCTTGATATTCACGAATTTTCATTCAGGCTTTTCACATAGCCTAACTGATTCATAGTCAATTTTATATATATATATATATATATATATATATATATAATTTTATTAATAGTAATAATTGTAATAATTATTATAATTGTAATAATAGTAATATTAATAATAATTAATGTTAATAATTATTTATTATTAATTTTATTACAGATATTAATTGTTTCTTGATAGTAACACATAGTAAATGAGTTTTCAATTATAAAAAAATTCATTTCACTCTAATTTGAAACACAACTACTGCGTAGTCTTGCTAATTAAACATTTATTATTATTATTATTATTATTATTATTATTATTAATATTATTATTATTATTATTATTATTATTATTATTATTATTATTATTATTATTATTTTTTTTTTTATTATTATTATATTTAGAACCTTGTGGCGCCATTATAACAATGAATCCAACTGCCATTATTGAAAGTCCTGCCCTTCCGGCAGACATTGAAGCATTGTGTACATGGAAAATACAGCAAACAAATAGCTCAAAACTAATTCGATTAAAAGGAACCTTTGAGAATTGGCTTGAAGGAGATTGTTCAGTTCAGTTATCTGTAATATGAAGATTATTTTTTGCAAATTTAAACATTAAAATATCAGATATTTGAAATGACGAGCAGTGGGAGAATAAAATACCATTTGAGCACCTGCCAGACTCAGGAAATGTTATCGGAAGACCACCTGCAAGTAGAGAACGATTTTTACATTTTATTTAAAAAACTCAAAGGGGTCAGCACTCCAGAATTTCAAATTTCTGCGGAATATGGTAAGAAATTTTGATTTATGCTTAAAAACAATTGATTGACATGTTCTAATTCAACTCAAACATTCATTTTAACATTAACTATTTGCTTATGAATCAAACAGCCTAATGCAAGTTAACTTCAAATATCATTCACCTTAATATTCCTCACAAATCTTGTCTTAAAGTTAATTTTTTTCGATCTCTTTTGTCGTTCTTATTGCTGTTTATGAGTCCTTTTATATTTTAATAAAAACAAATCTTTAATTTCAAAGAATTATACTCAGTTTCTGGAAAACCCTTTTCAAATTATTTATTTGGTGAGTCAAGAATGATATGAATTTCTCAGATGCCTAGTTTGTAAGTTATTATATGTATTTATAATTTTTCTTACATGACACCAACAAGAAGCAAATAAACATGGAACTAGTCTGTCATCAGAAATCGCATCGAAAATCATTTAAAAAACTTAATTTTATTCAGTTAGTCTTATGGAAAAGTAAATCCATTTGATTTTAATAAATTATTTTTGTTAATTTATACACTCAATTAATAAATTAATATTTTTTTTAATTTAATTTGTTAATTTATACACTCAATTAATAAATTAATATTTTTTTTAATTTAATTTGTTAATTTATACACTCAATTAATAAATTAATATTTATTTTTTATTTTTATTTAATTTAATTTGAAATTTTGTTTCCATATAAATGATAATATATTAAACTCTAATTATAATAATTTATATAGAATATTCATAGCAGAAATTCATTTTTAGAAAATTTTCAGGTTGTTATTTTTAATTTTTTAGTTTAATGTTACCCATTAATTTCAATTTTATATTTTAAATATTTTATTTAGTTTAAAAAAATCTTTAAAAAAAATGATCGGTAAATCATCGGTAAAAAAAGAGTAATTTATCAAATAATATATTTTAATCAATAAATTTTTTAAACTCAACCCAAACTCTGAAAATTACTAAAAATGTTTATTCAAGCATCTCTAAATTCAGCTTGCGGAAACTCGGTAAACATGGACGAAATATCAACGTATGAGTTCAGATCCGATAATTATCCGCAGAATTACACTGAAAACAGCCATTGCGTTTATCAGTTTTATGCAGAAACCAGAAAAATTGCAATTTCATTTTTAGATTTCGATATCAATGACGATTCTAAATGCGAATTCGACTATATTGAAATTTCCGTGAGTAAATTTGATTTTTCTGCATTTTATCTATTTGACCTTCCTAAGGCCAGATGAGGTAATTGTGTACCACAGCATCATATTTTTCGAAAATTTCTGTTAAATCTAGAACCTACCGCATTCTTCCTTTAGTTATTCCAAGTGTGATCATTTAATATTATTTTGCATCAATTTCATCAGAAAAAAAGAATTATGTTCGCATTTATTGTAAAGAATTTGCATGGGGTAAATATTTACCCCGGTTGGTTATCCGTTCCATGATATACGCTCGTCATTTGCACATGCGGCCAACTTGTCTTTACACCTTTGTTTTAAACTGCGTATTCAATGAATTTTCAGCATTTGTGTGTACAGAACATTATAATATGTATTATAATATGTAAAATTGTGATAAGTAATGTGTATTTTTTTGTAAACACTTGTTTCAGTTATATATTTGTATTTCATTATATGTGGAGTGCAATTTTATTATTAGTGCAAAATTATTACCATGAACGCAGGGTGAAGAAAATAAATTTACTATGTGGTCAGACAAAGGGTTAACTGTGCTAATTTTCCTATTAATTATTGATATTTTGACTCTAACAAAATCATAAATAATTAATTAACATATAATCAAGTTTTAGTCTAGATTTGTATTAAATAATGAATAAAGATAAAAATCAGTGGCGGAACTTCAAAATTTGGGCCCCCCGCGCAATGTAAAATAATTCCACAATAATTTTTCGGTTAAAGTTTAATACATAGTTATTCACAGCAGCCGCTATTCAATGATAGTTTTATGTTTGTAGGCAAATATAACTGCGGGGAAAAGTTTCAGAAAATGATTGTAAATATTTTTTCAGTAATAATTTTGGGCCTCCGCAACGCAGGTCCTGCGTCCACTAGTTACGCCACTGATAAAAATAGAACACTACTAAATTAGAAATTAACACTATTATATTTCAAGGTCACACTAAAAGATGGAAAGTCAAATAAAATTTAAAAAGCTAGCCTAATATATTTTATTTTAAGGGGTCAAATAGCGGCTATTTGAACAAAAGATATTGTAATGGAAATAAAAATGAATTAATAACTTTCAACTCAAATGACAAAACCAAAAAAATAATCGTAACTTTCAAAAGTAATTCAACAATTTCTGGAACTGGATTCCGCGCTGAAGTTTCGGTGTTTGGTATATAAATTTCGGATTATTATTCTTTTATATGTTCAATAGATTGTGGGGGATCTTTCTTTCTGACAAATAAACTAATTATCGGATATCCGGAAAGTCACCTAAATGAGAGTACATATGATCAAGAAAACCTATATGAAATGAATAAAGTCTGCACATGGGAAATCGCGACATTTCCCGATATGGATATTTTCTATGTTTTTGATCAATTTCACTTGGAAAGCCACCCGGATTGTGCCTACGATTACTTAGAACTGGTACATGACAACAAAACCAAACGCTATTGTGGCAACAATGCAGAAAATGGCCCTACAGCAACTCACAAGTTGGTCATAAGATTCGTATCCGACCATTCGGTGTCCGGTGAAGGATTCATAATGCGTTTATATGTGGTAAAACGCGACAAGTGTAAGTTGTTATTTTCATATATTTTTTAAATATTTTTAATATATATATTGAAAATGCATAACTGGCTCATTTTGCAGGTTTTATTGCATTTTCATCATAAAATTTAAACAATTGTTTACTTCCAATTTAAGTTTTTTTTATTTTAAGTCCATAAAAAAATATATTGAAAATTATTTCAGTTCACAATTGTTTTTTAATAACTCATTTTTATAATCAAATTTTTAACATATAAAGAATTTTTTTAAACAGCACAATTTTACACCATTACTTTATAAGTTAAAAATGATAAGTTTACAGATTTTCTATGACCAAGCTAATTAGCAAGTAATGTGATTTTCAGTGTACCAGGAAAAGTATGCGATAAAGCTGAATCAGCAATATTGTATACTTACCTGGCTCAAAGAGAAATCTTCGCGTCTCCTGTATAGTACTGATGAGAGCCAAAAGCTCAAAACTAGTCTACCATTAGGTTTTGTACTGGGTATCACAAAGCTTGTGCTATTTATATTATTCGAGTGTAAGACATCCGATAAAAAAAAATTTTATTGGGTTAAAATTCATGAAATTAAGCAAATTTATATTTTTACATTTTTTATAACAAATGGACAACAAAAAATTAGATTATTTTTAATATATATATTTATTTAATTTTAGATTGCTATGAATCGTTTGAGGCTAGCTCGGGACTCATTACAAATCCGCCTTACCAAAAATTATCAAGTTCTTATATTTGCTTTTACTCTATCAAGGTTCCACAGTTCAAGAAAATCTTAATAAATATTACAGTTTCTGGAAGCGACGGTTCATGTTATAGAATCCCATGCTTCGGCGAGGCCAAGTTAAAGATTATGTACGCATATATTTTATTTTACAATAAAATTCGATTTGTCCGGATTTTCTATGTAGTAAAAGAGATAAAAAGATTTTTAAAAGTTCAAAAATATCAGTATCATATAAAATGCTATAAATAGTGGGTAAGAAAAAGATAACATGCTTTGATTTGAATAATTTATCCTATTTTCTTTATTTTTAGCCAATCATAAACCGTTCTCCTTTCTGCGCCATTAATTAATTATACAAATGGATCTTCATTTCGTTTTTTCATTGCTTTCATTTTTTACCAAATCTAACATGATCATTTTTGTGTAATAATCATTTAAGAAATTTCTAATAAATTATAAGATAAAAAAATTTTACACTTTAAAAAAATTGAAATTCATAATACACCATTTCCAAATTGAATATGTTATATGCAAAAAATTTGGGCATATTACTCACGTGACATTTATGCGGTTGCATAAAAAATACATTAATGCATAATTAATTCAAAATGATGTGCTCACTTTTCATCATGATGTTTGTAGATAGAATAGGATGTATTTATATTTAGCCCTTGATTTTGACTGTATTTCCCTAGCAAGTATATGTGCAGTCATCGAACAGTGTGCATATTTTCCTGCTTATATCATATTGAATTTGGAAATGGTGTAAATACCTTATCCTTTTAAGTTCAGTGCAGCCCTGGGTTACAAATAGACACACCAGGCACATGCCTAGGGCGGAAATTTTAAGGGGTCGCAAAAAGTTAGCATGTAACCAATAAATAAAATTCAAATTTTTAAAAAATAATTTTTTGTTTCTCTAGGAATTGAATATTTTAAAAAATCCTTTTCTTGTTTAAGAAGAATAAAAAGCTATCTTCGTTCACAAATGAAAGAAACTAAATTAAATGACATTTCGATTATGCACATCGAATACGAAGTTTTAGAGAAAATTGAGTTTGAAGAGATAATTAATACATTTGTAAATCAAAAAATTAAAAAGAAAATATAAATAAATTAAAATCATTAAATAATACAATGTTCTTTTATTTAAATTCAAATTACACTAAAATTATTAAAAAGTGCCTAGTGGCGGCACATTCTTAAATCCGCCGCTGGTTCAGTGTAATATAATTTATTATTGTAATTTATTAGAGAGCATATTTATTTTCTAAAACATATTTATATGAAGTTTTTGAAAAGAACAAGAAAGAAAAATTTATACTTTTATTCTTATAAAAAGTCCGGAATAATCGAAAGTCATCTGTATTATAATACTTAATATTTCAAATGAAATTCTTATAAATTAGTGACGGAGCGATTGGGTCAGCGTTTATTGGCGATGTTTGTCCATCTTGTCCACAGAAAGAAGAAATCAAAACCTCAAGTAACGTAGCAAGTATTACGTATACGGTTCCAAAATATGAAAACGCAGGAGAATTTAATTACACAATAAATTTTTCTTCACTAGATGAAGGTAACTTTTATTACAAGGAATTTGGTAATATTGTTTGCAAGAATGTGGAACAATCCATCGCTCCGAAATGGGACATATCGCTTCTCCAAATTATCCTTTATTCGCGCCTCCGAATACTTATTGTCGTTGGGAAATCCGATCACCACCAGGGAAAGGAATATTAATTAGGATTAGTCATATACGTTCAGGATCCATGGATGAGACAAGGATGTGCAACGATAAAAATCCCGTGTTGAAAGTTAGTTTTATTTAATACATGAGTAATTTTATTGTTTCTAAATGAATAAATTAGAATACATTTGACACTTCTAGGAATGATGTACAACATCACTAACCCTTAAATGCATGATTTTTCAAAAATACCTTTATTATCTAAAAACGGCTGAACTGGTTTGAACATGTATGAGGCGAATTTTTCGCCATTTATAAGCAACAAACAGTATTAGAAATGATGTATGTTATGTACTCAATGAACAACACTGTGTATCAACTTAAGATGTATGTCACATATACTTCAAGACAACGAAATTCTGTATGTTGTCAAACGACAACACAGTGCATTAAAGGGTTAAACAACTAATTCTTTTTACTTAAAGTTTTTTTAAGAACTTTCAAATTATTATTTATATTTTATAATCCTATTTACTCAATTTTTAAAAGATGCCTGCTATTCAACGATTCTACTAATGGTTTCTGCCGCTTAGTTTTTGTTATTTATACCTTTTAATGTGTCTTGTATTTGTGAAAACTCGAAGTATTCATAATCATTTATAAAATGAAAATCAGATTTAACCGATTTTAAAAATTGATCTTTCTTCATAAGAATTAATATTTAGTTTGTTCGCACAATCCATTGGTGTTGATCCCCTAAAATTACCAGGAGAATCAAATTCATCAT
>CAUHTR010007651.1:84704-185507 GCA_959609185.1 Schmidtea polychroa | reverse complement strand
CGAATTACAAACAAAGTATTATATCAAAAATATAGAATGAGTAATCACTAATTAAATAATGTAAAACTGAATTAACTTCACGTTTAAAATCAAATAAAAATATCACAGAGCCACAAGAAATTAATTATATTGCCATTTGTTATATCTAAAACAATATCGTAATCGGCGAAAGCAAAGGTATAAATGTCAAAATTTTATAACAAACATTTTCTCTGATTTTAATTAGCGACATCTCTTGACAAAACATAGTTTCAAGAGTTTTGTCAAGAGATGTCGATAATAAAAATCACATAAAATAAAAAAGTTTATTCTAATTGGGTCTTAAAATAATTTCCGAATAGATTTCCCGGGAATTTGGACAAACAATATGGTTCGGGAATTCCTGAGACTAATCTCTAGTCCCTAGCCTTCGAACTCCGAACTCTCGACTGGATCTCATAAATATTTTGGGATGTTTGATAATCAACTCGAGAGCCATATAGAACATTAGAAATATTAAAAATAAAATTGTATAGAACCTAATTATTTACAATTACTATTACACACAAATTAACTCACCACTCGGTATTAAAATGTCACCCAGTTAAACAAAAATTGGAAACTTTTTTAGTAACGACAATTATTTTACCTATTGATTAAGTGCATGATTTTAAACAAACGATTTTAAATTTAATTTGATTTATTTATTATGGTATTTTTGAATGGCTAACATATTTTATTAATTATTATTATGAATTATTTTCTATAAATAATTTTATACCCATTATGGCGGATTTAATTATGGTCTTTTGTATGTTAATGCAATTTTTTGCTCTTTTTTCTTTATCATTCCGTCGACATGAAGGATTTCAAATTCAAAATGGTGAATTTTTTTTTAAAGAAATATATAATTCAGTTAGGAGATCGTTATTAATCGTATTCATATCATGTAGTTGTTTGCAACTTCTTGCGTTCTCACTTTCTTTAAATACGTCTTATTACAGTGGCGGAACTTCAAATTTTGGGCCCCCCCGCGCAATGTAAAATAATTCCACAGTAATTTTTCGGTTAAAGTTTAATACATAGTTATTCACAGCAGTCGCTGTTCAATGATAGTTTTATGTTTGTAGGCAAATATAACTGCGGGGGAAAAGTTTCAGAAAATGATTGTAAATATTTTTTAGTAATAATTTTGGGCCCCTTATAGCTGGTGGACCCCCGCAACGCAGGGTCTTGCGTCCACTAGTTACGCCATTGTCTTATTATCTTCTTATTAGTGTTCTAATTACTTAGTTTTAATTGATGTATTATTGGAAATTTTAATTCAACTTTGTGCGGTGTGTGCATATATTTTTGACGCATTTGAGCAATGTCTAAAACTCTTAATTTCTTGCCCAACAATTGGCTTTCTATCAAACCATTTATGTTATAATGATTGAGTTTATAAGAACATGTCTATTGAAAATTAATATTATATATTTCAGATTGTAACGGCAAAGAAAGAAGTTAATATCGTTTGCTCCGAACAAATAACAAAAAAGTTAATTTTTAACGAACAAAGTGTCCATGTAATTTTTCAGAATTTGGCAAACACGAAATACAGATTCCGATTATATTATACGCAAGGTGATTACTTATGTTGATAAAATATATTTTAAAAATCCTTTAATCTCAAACAATTAAAATTAATTTAATTAAAATTAGTTAATCGTAATCACCATTTCATAAGAAATAATCACCTTCAAATTTACGACAGGAAAATAACGCAATTGGTCTCAGTATTTTATACAGTGCATAAAGTGTAAATAAAGAGCCTAAAATTCAATAATCCTAAAAAGATTTGGTAAAAGTCAAGAAATTTCACAATTAACTGAATTAACTGAATTCCCATAAATATCTTGCATGGGCAGTGATCACTTATTTGTGCAGTTTTAAAGTTATATTCACCACTCATAAGCAGGCAAATATGTACACTGCCGGAAAATGCGCACATATTTAGTGACATGCAGTCAGAACAAATAGAAAATACATCCGGTTCTGCACACTCACTTCAAAATCACAAATGAGCGCAGAATTTTAATTTAACTACGTTTTGATAGATTTTCTATTTAACCACTTTAAATGTTATGAAAACTTTAGTCTGACGAACACAAAAATGTATATAATAAAATGGAAAAAATTGAAATTGTTACAAACTAATTAAAAATTAATTAAATATGCAAAAATTATAACTTTTAGGGGAAAATGGCAAATAAAATGTTGAAAATGTTACTAAAAATTTTAAAATATTGGTAAATCCCAAGGAAGGGCTGGAACCAAAAAATAAATTAATTATTTTTTTCACGTGTTCAGGAATTTCGGGTTACTAATTTAACAAATTAAATGGGAAAAGTAACTCAATATTGCATGGTCACCTCGGCAAGCAAGGTTGACAGATCCCAAACATAGCGATAATATATATCAAGTATTCATTCAATAACAACGAAAACACAGATGTAGAAAGGTCCAAAAATTGTTGCAAATAACAACAACTTGCAAACATGTCTAAAAAGAAACCTGTATATGTACAATAGTGGAAACTTTTGTTGTATTTTCTATTGGAACATGGGGTAAGAGAAATGAAGATGAGGGGGAATAGAAATTGACAAAACCAAACTATTGAACAATTATGAGAATATCAAGAAATATCTGCAAAAGCCATCGAGGCCTCCTCGTGTAAACATTTTAGGGTTGATTGTGGTGACATTTGATAACGGTGCTAATAGATAAGATACCGTTGAGAGCTACCAAGTTTGTCCGGTAGTTGTTGGCCAACATTTTTAGCATTGTTTATTATTTTATTATTAATAACTGTTTTGTCTGAGATGATGAATATTTGATGATAAAATTATGAGACCACCACCAGGTATTTGTGATGATCCAATATTTGAGGGAATCACAAATATTCATAACCTTTGTTCCAGCACCAGAACTTGGGAAAGATAGCCAAAAGGCCTGATAAATAATAAATGTGCCAAAGATCATTAAAGTCAATTAAATGCATTGAAAATTGTTTTCATAATTTTTTGACTAAAAATAATTCTAAAAATTTTATGATTAAAATTTTATGATAATATAATGATTATTATTATTAGTCTGTCAATTTCTCATAACCTCACCAAGTGGTAGGATTGAAAGTAAAAATGGAAGACCCCCATATTGCTTATGGGAACTGAGTTCTTTGAGAGGAAGTAAAACAGTCATTCAAATTGTTAAATTCGACTTACCCCCTCCTCGAAATGGCTTTTGCCTTGAATTTGTCCGGGTAAATTTTGCATTAATTATGATGATGATGATGATAATAATAATAATAATAATAATAATAATAATAATAATAATAATAATAATAATAATAATAATAATAATAATAATAATAATAATAATAATAATAATAATAATAATAATAATAATAATAATAATAATAATAATAATAATAATAATAATAATAATAATAATAAAAACTTTTCAGATATCTGACCGCGACAATACATTGCTGAATAGATCTTGTGGTAATCAACTGTTGAATAGAACCTTTACATCATCCAACTATCCAATAAAAATTGAGCATTTCCCAGACTCCTTTACGCATTCAAATATGATTGGTGCGCATGAAGGAATCGTGCTTGAATACCAGACGCAAGGTAACTCAATTCAATAGCTGTATAAAATGAAACTAAAAAATTGAAAAACAGTAAAATAATTTATTATATTTATTTTATTCTTTCCCGGAGTGAAAAATTAATTGTATTATTTTATTAACATGATTTTATGAAAATAAATTTCATTAATAATTAAACAGGCTGTATAGAGTCATTTTATCATGATCCTAATGACTCGGCTTATTTCACCAAAACGGGAGTAATACAAAGTGCCCAATTTCCAAATTCCGTTTCAAACATAGATTGCCTATGGAATTTTCAAACAGTTCCCGGTTATTCAGTGAAATTAAAATTTGATATCATCGAAATGGAGAGCTTTACCAATTGTTCAGAAGGTCCAATTCTTAAGGCTTGGGAAAATGAGATTATAGACGAAGATTATGTTTTTCAAGCATGTCATAGAATTGATGATAGAAAGTCTATTATATTTCAAGCGTCTACTCACAACGTTTATTTGAAATTTTTATCCGCTAAAGACCCCAACGGTGGACAGAGAAAGTTTCAAGGAACATATGAATTCGTAAATCATTGTAAAAGATTTACTTTATTGTCTGAAAATTTTCATTCATAATTTTCAGCTTGTGAATACGAAATGAGCGGCTCAGAAGGAGTGATACAATCTCCAAACTATCCAAATCCCTATCCTCACAATCTACGTTGCAGCTGGAAACTGAAAGTGAGAGAAAGCATGTCTATTCATTTGAAAATTCTAGATTTTGAAACCGAGGAGAGTCTTTGTCGATATGATTATGTTGAAGTAAATCTTTGAATTTTTAGATTTTAGTTGATCCGCCCAGTTCTTAAAAGTTTTCACTAAAATCAAAAAGCTAATAAATTTACTTCCTATTTTTAAATATTTTCATCTTCAATTACAGTGACACCAGTTTTAGGATAAATATTCCCCTACTAAAACTGTTTTTTAAATTCTTTATTAAAATTAATTATGCCTTTTGGAGAGGGCCATAGGAAGGTCTTTTGGCGCCCATGACAGGGTTTCAATTTGGCGCCACTAAGACTCAACCAAAATAATGAATACACAATGTCTGACATTCTACGGGTTCTTATAGGTTTATCTTTAGTAGTCTAAGCGTTGGACCTTCGTTGTCTCTTAGGATTTTATCCTTTTTGTTATGGTGATAGCGGGCCCGGATCCAATAAGTGCGGAGCCCTGTATATATTACATATTTATATATAATTCAAATGTCATAGATCATAAAATAGGTAAACTTCTGCATACATTAAAAAATAAAAATGCACTAAATACAAAAACAATTACATTTTATTGAAAATAAATTTACATTGAATATGAATATATGGATTTACATATTTCTAAGTTTTTGTTCTGTAAATTCTTCAAAATAGTTTGAAAATCCAATTTCCTTGCTTCTTCACTTTCAATCGAAATAATTGCTAAACTATTTTATCTATCCTGAGTCATTGTCGATCTCAGATAGTTTTTTATTAGTTTTAGCCTGAAAATGATCTCTCTCCAGAAGCAACGCTCACTGGAATTGTTAAATATGTTCCAAGAGCAATAAACAAGTTTGGATGCATTTTAAATTTTAAATATAATTTCTTGTTAATAAATATTATGTAATACAATTACTACTTACCTTTTTTAACAATAACACATAGTAATTGTAGTCACAAAATACGGCACTAATAATTAAAACGATTAGAAGAATAGAGAACTGCAAATCCAATAAATAATTTACATTTGATAGTATCTACTTAATAACGAGCGCAGCACAGCAGTGACTAATGCCAAAAACGAATGTGAGTGCGCCGTGTAAGACGTATATAGAATAGAATAATTAAGAGATAAGATAGTACTATCCGATTAATTAATATCCGTTTTCTATATTATAATCTAAATATATTATAATAAACACAATAATAAATCTCATCCATCAATGGGAACTTAAAATAAATATATTTTCAATTATTTGAATAATTTATAATTTATCATCAACAACAATTTTCTTTAAATTTCGAAAAATAACTTTTTATTAATTTTGGTGGTGGTGCGGGCTCCGATTGGGCATAATCGCTCCAATCGCCTTAAATCTGGGCCTGGGTGACGATAGCGAATCCAAAATAAACTTGCTCAGTTAAATGGAAGTGATATTAATAAATTTTTATTAGATATTTTCACCAATTAACGATGATCTTGTGAAACTTCAACATTTATGCGGAAAACTTTCAAACTTGATTCAGACTGGATTCAGTTCACTGAGCAATGAGATGGTGATCAAATTCCGAACGGATGTTACAGTCTCATCCCGAGGATTCAAGGCAAAATATTTTGAAAGTAATTCATAATTTAATTTTACCGTTTAATTGTCTAATATTATTTGAAATTATCTTCGAGAATTTGTCAAATGAAAACAAATTTTATACTTTATTAGTTATTTTAAAAATTGACAAGGCCATATCCTCAGATTACCTTAATCAAAGGACATAAAGTAGAAAATGCCAAAAAGCCTTAAAGACCATAAATGGCGCTTCACCATTAAGGCTCGAGCAAATATATATTAGACCTTAATATGAAGCAGCCAAACTAAAACGGCAGATTAGGACGCACAAAATGCAGAAACTGTGAGAACCCTCACAAATCATCACAAATCATGTGTGTAAGAGGAAAACGGATGAGGATGAATAAGCGTAATAAAATCCAAAATGCATTAGAAAATCTGCTTAGAACTAAAAATATAAACTTTGAGATTGAAACAAAGTCAAATGCTAAAACCTGACATTGTTGTCAAAATGAAAGACAAGATCATGATTATTGATATCAAGTATCCATTTGACGATATCATCACTTTAGAAGCCTCAAGAGCTAAAAATCACAACAAATACATGAAACTTGCTCACGATATCCAAGAAGAACCCAGGATCTATATAACATTGAACACATTCATTATGTGTTCATTGGGAACCTGGGATAAAAGGTTCAACGACATATTCAGAAAACTCGGTTTCAGATACGAGGAATATCAGCCAATCAAAGCCAAAATGATCGAGGGAGTAATCAAGGGGTCACGGAAGATCTATGAAAACCATCGATAAAGAAGAAAAGATAGTATCACGATGCTTGTACCAGCATCGTAAAAATGGCACACTAGCGAATTCAAGCCCCATATAGTAGCTAGCTACTATATTTTCTCCTTACATATTAATTATGTATTTGAGATTTTTCATTAATAAAATCTTTGACTAAGAATAGTTTAGTAATAGATTTTGTTCATTGTAAATAATTTGTTTTAAAAGATTGTTATTTGCATATTTTTCAAAAAAACAATTTGAGCCAGGCGCCGACATAAGGGGGTGGCACCAAAAGAGGATTCATTGTATTCTTGTTGGACTTAAAATTTAACAAAGTTCGCCACAGAAGTCAAAAAGAAACAACTGTAGTTTCCTTTATTTGTCAATATTTCTGTTTAAAACAGATTCGGATAGCAGCAGTCTTGTTCATAGGGTGACAGTAGAAGATGAAACCGAATACTATGCTCCAATGTTTCAGTGACACAGGTGTACAAAATGTATACACTGTACCCAGGCTCATAATACTGTGGCTTCGTCTTCGGTGACCTATCTAAATTCTGTCTCAATTTTCTGTATAAAATCGTGGTTAAACTTTTCTAATATTATAGAAATTGCAATATTTGCCTTATTTCAGCTTGTGGTGGATTGCGAATGGCTACGGCCTCTAAACAGTTTCTTCTTTCTCCGAATTATCCTCACTTTTACACGTTACCCGACGGAATATGCGAATGGAATTTAGTAGCTAATACCTCGGAAATCGGTTAGCTATTATATGAGAATTCTTACAAGATAACAATTTACATTCCAGGTTTGAGGATTTTCTTTTATTTTATGGGCTTTGAAGGAGGATCTAACAATCCAAACTGTTCATCGGAGAACTCTTTGACGATAATTGAAGGAATCGGTAATAACAGCTCAATCAAAGCGGTCTTATGTAGCAAATCTCCGTATCATCCTATTATATCTAATGGACATTACTTGAAAGTGATATTAAAATCAACAAGTGGAAATGCAATCTTTAGAGCCGCATATGGAGTTGGCAGTTCAAGTTAGACATTATTTTCTATAATTTTTGTTACAAATCACGCCTCAAGATACTTTTATGATTTGGTAAACAACGATTCCCTTGTCTAATTTATACTATTTGTTTTATTTTCAAGTAAAGAGGTAAAAAAAATGCAAGTTTTAGATATTTTCTTGTATGAGTTCAAAAAGGATATAAGGCAAAGGAAATATTAGGTCACATAAGGTTAGCAAACGTACAACTCAAAAATTAGCATTATGTATTATGATGTTTATAAAATATTTTAGATTCCTAGCCTTCCTGAGATTTTTACATTAAGTACAACTATCTTTTCTCTCGAAATGTTATCTTCACCATAAACTACGGATTTTTGAAACATACACATTTAATTTTATTAAGATTTATTAAGATTTTAATTATTTAAATTAAAATTACAAATGCATGATTAAATGTAAAAAACAAAAATTACGTTGTTTAAATATTCACATTTTTCTTGGCAATTTATTTTTTCAATTGATCAAAATAAAATTAAAAATATTTCATAGTTCACCTAATGAACATATTAGTTCTCATTTGAAACGAATATCTTAATTCAGATGCCAACGATTTAGTCAAACTTTCGGTACTTCCGTGTTATCTTAGTCCCAAAAATTAAATTAAAAAAGAACACATATAATTATTATATTTATTTTCTAAATCACAGTTACAAACTCAGCAAATGTTTGTAAAGAGTTTGTAAATGGTCATCCAGATGGCCAGAAAACCACAATGTCGTTGAGAATAGTGTCGAACACATCGGCACTGTTGCTTAGAACACCTTTAAGCCACATAAACTCACATAATCACATAAATCACAGATAGCCTTAATAAATTCATGTTCAATAACGTCATCAATAATGTATTCTCTCATTTTTTATATTGTTATTTTAATTGTATTTTATAATTTAATTTTTTTAATAAATATATATAATTTAATAAATATATTTCAAATTATTCTTATGCTACTACAATATATGTCACAGAAAGCGTCAAAGCTATACACGTATCCTAATTTTGTCTCAATGGAATAATAATGCAAGCATTTAAGTAATTGGTATGACATAATATTATACATTGTCGTCAATTCAGAAATACTATACAAATATGATAAAGTGGTAAAATAATTACACTATGAATAAATAGTTTGTCATGATTTGATTTGTTTCAGCTTCGTCTTTATTTCAAGTATAAATATTTTCCTAATTTTTTTCTGTGAAATATGATGGAATATGAAATCAATATATGCAAGAAACCAAATTCTGGATGAAGTTGAGTAATAAAACTTGAGTTTGATTAAATTTGGTTTATTATTCTGCATCTATAAATTAACAAAAGCTAAATTATTTCAAGAAAAATGTTAAAATTAAAGAAATTCCACAAAGATTTTATATTTCCTAAAAATTATATTACAGTTTATTTTTAAAAATCTAACAAATTTTCCTGGATTTCTAGCATGCGGCGGGGACTTTTATCTGGACGATGGCCTGTTCACGAGTCCATTTTATCCAAATTCTGTCAACATGGACATAGATTGTGTTTATGTCATTAGAAATAGCCCCGGAAGTTCGATTGATCTATCAATTGAGTAAGTTAAAATTAAAAATATTATTTTCAACTTTAAAAGATTCATTAAAATATGTTCAATGACATTTTTATTGATTTTTATAACCTTTAAACACAAAAATATATAAATAAATATATTTTACCGTTGAATTTTAATCAGTGAACCTCCATACGTTGTGCTAGCATTGGTTAGGTCGAGTGTCAACCGATATTTCTGGATTGATACGATCGTGAATATTTTAGGATATCCCGCAAATCTTGGTCCATTCATCATATACAAGTTGTTGCTAACGGTTAGTACCTCTGCAGAACGGTTTAAACAACCTTTCTCCTTTCTTTATAATGAAGTCAGCTACATATAGGTCTTCGTATCATGAATATCTCCATTGTTATACGCGTTAATAAACTATAGTGAAACATATTGTTAACTTATTTTTCACACGAAATTGTTTTCCGTTTTTTTTTAAATATCTTTTGGAGTCGGAAATGTTCGTATCCTCACTACATTAACATAACATAATTACAAATCTCGAAAATGATAGACTGTCCTTCGGAAAACATTCGTTCCAATTTAACTGTCCGATTTCATAAGTCTGACAAACTCTTATTTTAATAAATTGTATGTTCCTAACTCTGTCTTATTTTTTATCAAAATTGGTAATCTGAAGTAAATTAGCAACGTTTCAAAAGAACAAAATGTAGGTCTTTGAAATTTTCTAAACTAATGTCTGCACATATTCTTTAACCCTTTCACCGTGATTTACACGTCTAAATGTTGCTAATGAAGAACTTTGGTTTCAATTCATTAAAAATCGTCCCGTGAGCGAACGTTGACTAGTAATTTTACAGACGGGGTTAAATGTGAACTTTATCTTAATCCATGGGCGTCCGCATGACTTTTTCCAGGTTGGGAGCAAAAGTATTTTTTTCCATCTAGACAATTTTTCTAGGGGGAAGAGAGTTTAAAAAATGCATGTGTATAATAAATATTTGGGGCATTATACAACATAGGGCTTTTTTCGTTTATTTATAAAATAAAACTTTTTTTCATTAATTTAGTAAATAGAACACTTTTTTTTAAAACCAGAACGTCAGTTAATATTGAAAGTTTTTATACAAATAAGTTGATTTGAAATCATTGATTTCCAGATATAATTAATAAAATAAAAAAATACAGGAAGCCTCTTTAAATTAAATTTTTTTATTAATTTTTTTTGTCTTGGGTTTTTCCAACATTATTTGAGCGCATCTATTAAAATGGGTTTAAATTAATCGAAAAATAAAATGGTTTGGGAAATTCAGGGGAGCGGGGCAAGTGCCCCCACTCCCCTCTTGCGGACGCCTATGTCTTAATCCTAATTTTGTTATTTAATAATATTAAAAATGTTTTCGTTGTTGAACATTTTACTTAAATTCAGAGAATTTTCACGAGAAAATGCGCTTTCTTATGTTCTCCATGATTTTGTTGAAATCAGAAATGGACCCAGTGAAACCAGCCCTTTGCTGGGGAGATTTTACACCTTGTCAGACATAAGAAACTACACTTATAATTATAAATTCAACGATTCAGTTAGGATCAGATTGAGAAGCCAAGGAGGAGATTATACAAATCACATTAAATTTCTAGCTAAATATCACATTAGTTAGTAAATCCTTTCACATAGACTCCTTAACTGCTTTTCAGATTACATCGATGAGTTTCACAGTGATTACGGCGTTTTGGCTTCTCCACAGTTTGGGCATGTTTACAATGAAGATACGCGAATTACTTGGACAATATATGCAGAAAGTTCAGAAAAATTACAATTTACCTTTGATCAGTTCTCCGTTGGAAGAAGACTTGATAATGGTCAATGCAGTCGAGGATTTTTTCTCGTAAGTTTAGTTCTTTTGGTTAAATTTAACACTTAAACTGTCTACCTGAAATGTATATTCACCTCAGAAGCCCATGTATATTATGTCTTGATTTTATCATATAATATGTGCTAAATTATTTAGGTTAGTACTATATAAAACTAACATTACTGACAAATATCAGAGGTTTTCAAAGACTTACAGAAAGAAAAACACAAAATAGCCAGCTTTTAGGTAATGAATATCAAGGGAAAAGATGCGGTTATGAGGGTTCCAAGTCCAAATAATGAGTCCTTACCATTTATATTAGAACATCACTAAATATATAACTCATATGAAATAGTAAGCATTGACTTGTTACATCATGTAACTTACAAGAGTCCTATAATAAAAGTTTAATAGGTATTTAGTAGTATTTACAACTTGAAAGTATTGTTATCAAGAATTAGTTAAAGTGTCTTATGTTTGTATTTTTATATTTTGAATTACATTTTTTACTTTAATAAATTTTTTTGGCAAAACAAAACAATTTTTAAATTTTTTTCATCATTAATTTGATCACTTTTCCATTGACATTGTATTTATTAAAAGGCTTGACTGAATCGATGTTTTTTTGATATTCACGAACTTTCGGCACTGCCCTTTTCAAGTGATTTTGATATATATTAGTCTGACCTTGACATTTATTAGTGCTAATTTCTAATGTAATAGTGTTTTGTTTCAATTTGATTATGTTAATTTTATTTTTTAATTATTAATAATTTGGTTTAAAAATCATGTACAACAACTAATTGGCATATATAGATCTGTACAAAATTCTGAATTAACTCAACATTGCGCAATTTCTTTGAAAAAGGAAATTTTATTTATGTATAAAATATATACTTGAATAAAATTTAAAAAAGAATTTTTTTACGTATTTATTTTTTATAAAAAAATTGTATATACCTAAGATTTATGAAATACAACTAAATAATTTTTACCTTTTTAGAAACACAAAGATGTGTTACATTTGTTGCCAACTACAAAAGATTGAAACTTATAAAATTTAATCGTTTTTTTAAAAATATGTCTCACAATACTTATAATAAACATATAAATAAAAATAAAAATGTTATTATACAGATCACTGGTTCAAACTATGATATGAAAGAGTATTGTGGATCAGATGTAAAGGATTCAGTAATCTTCATTCCTCCAGTAACTGTCTCCTTTTCAGCCGGCGGATACAGATATCCTGGATTTCTTATTCGATGGAATCCCGTTGTCGATGAAAACTTTAAGAAAATAGGTAATACTTTTATTATATTCTTTCTTGTTTTTGAGTTGACGAATATTATTTCTCACTGAAGGCGATTGTGAATATATCATCAAAGCGACAAATGAGACCCAAAATTTGACATCTCCAAACTATCCGAATTTCGATATAACTAAAAGATTTTGCACATGGACAATTTTAACCGACCAAACCGAAGCGTTAGATATACAAATGCTCAATTTTGATTTAGAATATTCCGATGATTGCAAATACGAAAATTTTACGGTTCGATTCATTGGGTGGAGAATTTCCGCTTGTGAGTCCATTCTGTATATTCTCATAATCTATATAATAAATTATTTTTTTATAAATAGACAAGCAACATACAACATTCACATCAGGGAAATTAACTTAACAATAAATGTAACCATAAAGCTAGGATAACAATAGAGTAAATGTTAAAATAATTTTCAGACCTTTATATGAAGTAAATCAAGAGAGAAAATATTTTACGTCCAATAAGTAGTGAGCCTAATATATAAAAGTGAAACTACAATGTATTTGGATCCAGAAGCAACATGTGCTCTAGGCAAGGAACAAAATTTACACATACACAAAGAAAATTATATACGTTAAGCAACCAATCAGATTTTTATAGTGAAATAATAAAATGCATCTAAAAGAACAACAAAGATAGCTACCTATTACTACAGTTATTACAAATTAACCACTTGTGCTATGATTTAATTTTCGGTAGCCGAGCCGCGCTCTACTATATAAAGTATCGTAAGGCATCGACGTCTCACCGCGTCAGCGAGCTCAGAGGTTTGACCAGTGCTTAGTGCAAGGGTAGGGTCTTACATAAAAGATTTACACGAATATAAATAATTATTCACAACAACAACGTTGCAAACACGTCGTTTTTGTTTTTGCGACAAATACTATCGACGTGGTATACACGTCACTTGCAGTTCTGAAAAAAATCATTAAGACGTGCCTGGCACGTCAATATAGCGCAAGTGGTTAATTTTCCTTAGAAAACATTATAATAAATTATAGGAAAATATATAATGAATAGTCAAAATTTGAAAATTAAAACAATAATCATTGTTTTTGTGCCCTATGCAAGGGCAGTGTTTGCTTAGTCCTCGTACCTGGGCTGTTTGGGTCAATTTGAGGTATTTTGTGCAGATTTATCTGATACAGTTGTTTCAATTGACAGTTGTATTTTTATTCATTATTATTGTATTATTCATCTCAACGAAACTTTATCAATGTCAGTTTTGTCGCCCAGTAGTACAAGCAAATTATGGTCACAAACAGTAAACGATTATTGATAAACCGATTTCCGGTTCGTATTTTAATCTTTTTTATTTAGGCTTAAGTAATCAATAATAATAATTAATAAGTCAATAATTTTCATATTCATATTTGTTGGACCATGGATCAACGCAATATATAAGGTATACGATATTACGGCAAAGATTTGATAAAGTCTGTACACGAATATCGCGCACCGTATATATTATTTTGATCTAAAGTCCTACAAAGATGAAGGTTATTAAATTAAAAAAAGATCAAGGGTGAAACTGAGAAATAAATTAATTAATATTAATTAAAAAATAAGTATTTTTAAGTTTTTATATTAAATTCTCTAAAAATAAAAAAGTCACAATATTTCTGTTAGGCAAGCTTGATTTAGAAATCATAAAATCAATAATTAATAATTTCAAAATTTAATGTATTTGTAACACAATATTTAAACAAGAGAATTTATAAATGCAATCAATATTCTGAACAAGAATTATCAATCACTAATTCATAAACGAATTCTTCTTTGATATTAATATAAATTTTTATTTATTTATTTTTTATTGCAGATCGTGACAGTGATTTTGTAGTAATGGTCAAATGTGGCTCTCTCAACAATTCAGAATTTAACTTTTTCAAAGATTTTATATTTAATAGTGTTAAAATCACTTATAAAGCTGACGAATCTGATCATTTTCCTGGATTTAAATTGTCCTACAAAAAAGGTAATTTCCATATTCATTGAAGAATATAACATTTTTTTGATTCCAGCTTGTTACAAAGAATTGCAAAATCCACTGGAAGGATCTTTACAAAATGAAGAATATCCTAACAAAATCTTTGAAAATAAAAATTGCACTTTCATTTTAAAATCGCTAAATCTTAATTATATTTTGAATTTAACCGCTTTGGATTTGCCCCCGCCTACCAATGGAAAATGTGTCAATGGATTTTTGAAGGTTTGATTATGATTTTATATATTATTTTCACAAATTATATCTATTGTTTTATTAGTGCATATTTCAGACAGCCCAAAAATATTATATTTCTTGGGGTAACCGATTGGCTTAGCTTCCATAAATTTCAAATTACCGCCAATTTTACTGATGTTAATGTGGAACGGATATTGTTTAGAAATTCATTTTAATGACCATTTCATCGTCACTCGAGGGTTTCTCTTCTGAATTAATAGAAAAATCAGCTTTATTTACTTTTTCTTCATTTTGCTTTCATGTTCATTGAATTTGAATCTATCAAAACATTTTCAATAATGATTTTGCAATCTGCACCGCTCAAGTCCATTTCTTCATCAGGATGCTGTTTGATATTTTCCTCTGGTAAATATGTCTGGTCTTTTGTAAAATTGACCATTCTTATTTTTAACTAATAAAACAAAAAACCAATTCAAAAATATTGACAGAGGTTATAATGTTCAATAATTAGAAAGCTTTGAGATTCCGATTTATTCACAGTTAAATATGTATGGCTAATAATTGAATTAATTATGATAATAATAAAATTAATAAATTTAGATTTATTAATGTAAATATTTAAATATTAACCCCAACCTGACATTACGCATGAAAATATAAATTTACTTGACACGTTAAATTAAGAGGCAATTATTTGGATATTGGGGCCAAAATGACTCAGTCAATATGTGTGTGCGTGTGTGTGTTTTAAATATTTAAAGTATAACAAATATAATTTTGTTTATATTTCTTATATGTAGTATAATATAGATTTTCAAACTCCAAATAGTTATTGAATTTATCCAATAATTTTTATATGGATAACAAGAACACACAAATTCCATATCCTATTATAAATTTATTTTAATAACAATACAAATTTTATTTATTTTAGATCACTATATTGGCAGTGTCATAAGCTTATATTAGTTTTATCCAGACCTTCAACACTTATATTTTCAGTACATTCTTCGTCAGTTATATTTCGTTTCTCTATCTTTTAGCAACCGAATCCTTTTTATTTTGGTGTCAATAAGTGACAACATCTTCTGTCCAAGATCCTGTAAACGATTCCTTTATTACGCTTCTTCAAAATGACAAGTACAGAATATACATCAATATATTATGTTTAGATATTAACAAGAAATATAAATAAACTCTTATGTGGATCCAACATTCCATCTGACCTTCAACCAGTTATAACAAACAGCAGTTGGATAATTGTGAACTTAATCGGGAATTTCAGTTCTGAGTCCAGGTATTCGGGTTTCCAAATCATGTACAGTAAAAAAGATGAAGAATGTGGTGGAAGACATGAATTAACTAGGGATCAGGATTCCAGAACTGTAGATATGAATTCAAATAATGGCGGGATAACACCACATTTCATTGAATGCAAATGGCATTTTGTATCTCCACCAGGTACACGTATGGTGATAGATTTTGAAGACCTTATGATTCCAAGGTGTAAAATTATTATTTGATTTTGTAGCTGAATATAAATTTTCTTTCATTACTAGTGTTTGCAGTGAAAGTTTTTTGGCTTTTTTCGACGGATCTACAATATTGGCTCCAAAGATTGGCGGTCAGAACTACTGTACAAAAACAAACAGTATATTTACAATTGGAAACATTCTAACTATTCTTTTTAAAAACATGGATCTCTTTTCACACTTTAGGTTGAAGGTGAAAATAGGTAAGATCTCGTCTCATTGGTTTTATATTTGATTTAGTTTTTAAAAGACAATAGAAATCAGAAGTTTTTAAAATGACACCTATTAGGATTCTCATCCGTTAAAACATTAATATCTGTTTTCAAATCACTAAATAATTCCATAAATTTTATTTAATAAATTTTACACTCAAAAACTTGTCTCTTGCTTATTTTTGTTATTTAAACAAATTTCTTCTTTTAAAATATTTTTCGATAAAAATATGTTTTAAAAATGATAAATTTCAGTCATCTTTTTAAAATATTTTTCAATAAAAATATTTTTAAATTTAACAAAATTTCTAAATTAATCTTTAAGAATTTTTCAACTTCCTCATATCCCCCTCCTTAAGAAAGTTTTTCCACGTTTCTTTCAATCTTTTTACCATTCTCGTTTCTTAAGATATATCGTCTGTCATGCACTTTCTCGATCACTTTATATCTGTCCTAGCTTTTGTTGCGTGTTTCTAATTTTACTAACACATCTTCTCATACGTCGAATCTCCTCCTTGTTTGTTCTTTTGTTCTTCCTTTACCTGTCTTTCTTTTGACCCGTACCATTTTTCCCTGCTAATGTTTTTTTCCAAAAACTATCTCTGCCGGGCTTTTTCCTGTCGTTTTTTGTTTGGTTGCATTTAATGTAAATTCGACTTCTGAAGTATCTCTGCCCAATCCGTCTTTTTTCTGTCTCGTAAAGTAGCATTTATCAGCTCTCGTTTGTCCTGAATTACCTTTCTATCTGTCCATTTGTTTGGTGATGGTATGGACTCGAAAAACATAACTTAATATCAAGTTTCTTTGTGAATTCTATCATCATTCCTGATTAAAACGCCTTCCCACAATCAACTCTTATCTCCTTTGGACACCCATATCTTAAAATCCATTTTTCTAAAATCGTTTTCTTTATTGTTTCTTCGTCTTGTCTTGTTATAGCTGTCAAGACTTGATACTTACTATATTGGTCTATTATACCTAATATATACTTCTTACGTCCTTTTGTTTCTTGCATTGGTTCACATATATCCACGAATATAATTTCGAACATTTCGGTTGATTCTAGTTTTTAACACCCTTTCTATATTCAACGATTATATCCAAACTGCTCAAATAATTAATCAATATTTGGAATTGTGAAGTATTTGGCTTCTTGGTTGTCATCATAAACGTCATCATAAACTGTGCTTAGCGTGAATCTCCTTCTGTAGAGATAGTGCTTAAAATGAATACAAAAATAGTATACCGCCAATAGTTCCTTCTTTGCAATGCAATATCCTTTTTCATGGTTCGTCATCGAGTGTGATCCATTCCAAATGAGTTTTAAGAGTTTTGTCAAGATATTTCAAGAGGGTGACTGAAGGACTATTAATTTTAGATACACGAAAATTATCTTTTAGTGGACTCTTTGAGGTCCTTGTCAAATTTACTGAATTTAAGTAACAGGCTAAATTGCAATTATTGAAACGACCTCGTCCTTGAGTTGATTGGATTTTTATTTTCAAGTTATTTTGAGATTTAGAAGATCAAACGTAAGGGACAAATTATCGGAGCTTGAATAAGTACCTGGTATTTTGTGCTAGGGAAACGTTTCCAACGAATAGATTTATTGTATCCGCTCCCTAAGAGTGCTATCTTTATTGTTTCTGTAGGTTTCCTCTTCACGAATTGAATAGATCATCTAAAGTAGTGATGACCAACCCGTGTCTCGTAGGCCACATGTGGCTCAAAAAGCATTGTTATGTGATTTTTTAGATTGAAATTATTTCCAGAAATAAATACCATTTCTAAAATGAGCTGTTCATTGTTTACATTACATGATTTGCTACATATTTGCTACATATTTTGCTACATATATTAAAGTGTAAAATGAATTTCTGAGCCCCAAGTCAAGTAAGCCAATTTCTTAGATTTGACCTCTTTACCGAAAAAGGTTATTCATCTCTGATCTAAAGATTAAGCACAATTATTATTTTTTTATGAAGTAAGGCTAAATAAACGTTACAAATCAATTAAATTTAATTCATAAAAATTAATTTTTTTATGTTTGCAGGTTCGTGTGGCGGACTTCTTCACAAAAAACAAGGATTTATTTCAAGTCCTAACTTTCCATTGAATTATCCACCAATTTCCAGTTGTATTTGGCAAATTAGCGCGTTTCAAAATTATATTATTAGACTTACCTTCATGGACAGAGATCTGGATGATAATTGTTCCAAGTCAAACCTCACAGTTATCCCTGCGGACGTAAATGAGAATGGTATGTGAAATGGTGGTGAATGTTTACATTCTGAATGTCATTTTCAATCCATAGGAGTTATATGGAGCAATTGTAACTCGTCGACGTGGGATATTTATACAGAATCCAGATCGGTCAGAATCATCTTCCAAACAAACACGGTGATCACTAGAAAAGGATTTAAATTAAAATACTTTTCGGAATACTTTAGTAAGATTGCAACTACAAACGTATGAATTTTAAAGGACTAATTGTAGAATGTGGAGGAGAATATTCGGACTCAGACAGTGAACTGAGTTCAACATATTATCCTAGGACTTTGTTATGGTATCAGAGATGTAGTTGGAAAATTACAGTTGATGTGTCAAAAAGAATAATTATTACAATAAAGAAGCTTAAAATAAAACGAGGATGCTTAAGAGTAATATATTTTTGTTTTTATTTTAATAAATTTTAAAAATAAAAATTAGGTCAAAATATTTTTAATTAATAAATACTGCGGAAATGGCGCATTTATTTGTTTGAATTATGTTTTTATAAATAATTCCGCGAATTTAGCGAATTTAGCAAAATCGAATTTGAAAGTTTTAAAAATACAGATTTATTTAAACTTGAAATATTTAAAAAACTTGATCTTTTAAAATTTAAATAAAGTATGTTTAAATTGTTATATTTGTTGGAGTCAGATAAAGTTAAGGGACGAGTTGATGATGAAATTGCAATAGAAAATGTTAATTTTGCCTTAAAAGGGGTTATCTGGAAATATGTATTGTTAGGGTTGGGCTTGGACTTGCTCGGTGCTTACCTAAAAATAATTAAGCATATTCAGTTGTAAATAAATAAATTAATACTAATTTTAGAAAATAAAATATAAAATAAATATGTATTTCCAATTTATGTAATTAAAAGTAAAAGGTTACTATAAATTTATTAAAAAGAGAGTTTGAAGACTATAAATCAGTAATATATCGATGTTTGTTGATACTCACGAATTTTCGGCACTGCCTTTTTCAAGTGAATAAATATAAATATAAAGAGTATTTTATATCTAATTAAAGTATATTCCAATTTACTAAAAATATTTAATGATTCTAGTATAAATAATTATTAGATTTTTTAGTAATTAGTAACAAAACTTTCTAGAGAAGTGAATAGACGTAAGATAGTGCGAATTGTGGGATATCATATTTCGAAAATAAAGTGAGCTAGTTAGAAGTCACAAATTGATTGAATATCTTGAAACTCAATATCTTCGGTAACAACATCTCGCATCAGGGGATATAAATTGACAAAGTTTAATTGGAAAATCAGAAAATAAATTCTCTAGAACATTAGAAGTAAATAATTTGTGTGAACAACTTGAGAGAACAAATTTTGGTAGAATAATTATTGTGAAGAATAAACGTTCAAAAGCAGTAGATAAAAAGTAAATAGCGAAATACTTCGTTGCTTTATCTATAAAAAAGGAAAAGTCATATTTGCTGTCCATCATATCGAAAGGTTGATCATTCAGTTGTAAAAGTATTAGCAAAATTAAAATCATTATTATTTTATCATTATCAGTTTTATAGGGAAACTGCATTGCCTATTCTAATTAAATATCAGAGGGTATATATTTATAGCAACGTGGTTACCAATTTCTGGGTAACAATCGATAGCGTTAAATTTCAGGAATCCATCCTCCTTTCTCCTTTCATATTTTGAGTGGTGTTGTAGATCTATTAGGATCTAGCATTCGCCTTCTTTTAAACAACTGAGAACGGTTAACATAAATGATTTCCTGCGCTAGATATTTTGCAGTATTTTTGGATTAATTTTTATCAATTTGTGTTTTCGATTAGAAACTTGTGTATTAAATCATATTTGTACATTTAGATTGAATAAATATAGTTTGAATTGAAAAATCGAGTTTCAGTTATTTGATTACGCATTAAATCTTTAAAGTCAGATTTAAAGCTGTGTAAGTCGTATATCGCACGTACGATTTTAACAGTATAAATAAGAATATAAATAGAAACGTATAATGTGCACAGAGACCGTCCATAAAGTACGACACGGCTATATTTGACCATTTTGAACTTCTTCCCTCCCCATGTCACAAACGGTCACAAATCTCGAACATCTTCCCCTAAAGTACGTCACATTTTCAAAGAAAAATATTTTTTAATTAACACAATTAAATTTATTCTGAATATAATATAATATTTCATAAATTTTCTAACCACATGGAGGACTTAAACGAATGATTGGTCATGAAATTGATTCTATATTTATTCATAAAAATGGGTTCTGAAATATACATAACCATTTACTTAATCCTCTAAACCAGGAGTGGCCAACCGGCGGCCCGCATGCTTTAATATTTTGAAAATATAATAAAAACTTTTTAAAATACGATATAATACAAAAAATGTAATAAATGCAACACAAAGAATATATAGTTAATAATTACAATACAAACTATAAAAATTTTTATCAAAAAAACGAAACCTAACCAATAAATTAAAAAGGTAAATTGCATAATTTAATAACTGTGTTACTTTTGTTGATCGTCAATTTACGGTGCATATATCATATTGCTTCCAGATAATTAATAATCGTGCAAACTTTGTTTATTTCATGGGCCGCCGGTAAATATTGAACAAAATTTATTGTTTATTTCATATTTTTATCTATTTTAACCAATTAGTTTTGTATGCTACATTTTGAAAATTTGCCCGATTCATTATGCTTTATAATCAGGGCTATCAAGTATAAATAGTGCCAGTTTATCCTGTACCTAAGAAGCATAATTTATTTAACATGCATGCAAATGCTTTATTGTTTTTTTAGCGGTTGTCTCAGACCCCACTACGGGCTATTACTGCGCTTCTCCTGTTCCTTAGTTGGAATTAGCACAGAAGCATTAGTTAAAAATTTACGCCTTTCAAACCTGCGGCCCGCCGCATTATTCAAAAATATTGTAATGGCCCTTTTACCAAAAAAGTTGGCCACCCCTGCTCTAAACCCTAGGATACAATCCCTAATCCCTCCGATACGCATTTCATGCTATTTTGACATAAAACTAATTCAAATGTTTCACAAAATTTTTGAAAATTATTTTTAAAGCTAATAAATTCTACTTAAAAAATAAAAAAAATTAGAAATTAGCCCCTCCTCCCCTTGTCACAAACCGTCAAATTTTCTTACAACCCCCTCTGGAGCGGGACGTTTTATATACACGAAAATATTATATTAGTGAGAAATTGCATTCACGAAGAAGTTCATGAAGAAGTTAAACTGATGACATTTTGATTGAAATTGGCGATGTAGTCGTGCAGTTTTGATTGTAAATCGAACAAATAGAAATAGTAAAGTTAGAATTAGATATTAAAATTAAAATTCTTAGTTAATTGATTATAAACTTGAATTTTATTCAATAGTGTTATTTTTCACGACAATCACTAAAAATATTACAATTGTCTAATCATTCTGTGTGGTTGTAATCAGTAACATGAAGGCTAGATTGTAATCGTACTAACCAATAGAATTTATTGTTACCTTTGGTAGTTAATTTTTAATTTCGCTGAAAAATCCAACGCTGTGCAACTGTTTCTAGTAATAGGTAAGCCCAATTTACTCACTGTGAATATTTCAAGTTGTACATTCCATCAAAAAGTCACTTTGATTTTAGATATGCATTAAATTCTACGCTTATTAGCAATCGTGAATTTCTTATTTATAACGTCCATAAAATAACAATTTTGCAATAATTTATTTAAAAACAACACTATATATATTTTTCTATATTATTTAATCACATAATTATCTGAAAAGATTTTTTCATTCTTCAAACATTTCATTTTCACTAACATACTAAATTTATTATTTTAAATTTATAAACATTTAATATTTTATATTATACATTTAAAATGTTTATTTGAAAATACTATTTGAAAAATATTTTTCATAATTAATCTTTGGAAGTTAATATTTAATTTTTAAATATATACTTATAATGTTTCTTTCATTGAAACTCAGTAAATATTAAAAACAATCTTTGCTATCTAGTAGAAAATATTTACAAAGGAAACTTTGAAATATAATCAGGTGTATACAATTTTATCACAGGCTTAAAAATGAAAATACTTTTTATGTAGATACTGGTCACAAGAATAAACTTCAACTTCGGTGTGGATTGGGATCACCAACAAACGACCTGAAAAATTCTTTTTAAATTAGATTGCACATTTGTATCTCATACCCAAAAAATGATAAAAAATAACTTTAGTTTTAAACGTTTACTTTTATAGCACTTGAGATTAAGTTCCCCGTAATCTGACATTGTAGGGAATATTACAATCTAACTAAGTCATGCGTTCATACTTTGGATCAAAGAATGAGTACAATCCAAAAGAAATACAAGAAAATGATAATTTTTTTAATATTTTACTTATTTTCTTTCCAACTATAGACCAAATTTGTGATACATTCGAAATAGGGATTGTAAATTTACCGATTTTTTCATTTACCGGTAAATCGGTAAATGAAAATAAAATTACCAGTTTACAAAATAACCCAGAGCCCGAGAATATCCTTTCCGAATCAACACTTGTTGGACGAATTGTCATCAAATAATCATATACCATTTGAATATACTTTCCTCGTAATTTCTTTTGGCTGAAATACTCCAATTCTTTTTTTCACAATATATTGCCATTTTTTTTGTTTTTTTGTTGTGGAACTGATCTTTCCTGGCATTCTGTTTTTTGTTTTATCAGATCGTATAATTTCTGCTTTATAGGCATTTCTACATTAACTGTAGAAGTGTCAATATTTTATTATCTGACTCTAAACTGGTATCCAAATCAGTATGATTTAACTGAATCTGACTATCAACAATAATAATCGAAAGTATATCCACAATACTTTTGATTATTGTTGCTTTATTGGTGATATGAAAATTATCGTGTTTTTCCTGATTCGAAAAAACCAAATTAGGGTCTGTCAAATATTGTAGAACATGGAGTATTCGATTTGGTAAGTGGTACGTTAATATCAACTGTAATAGCATAATAGTAAAATAAAAACTTACCTTAGCTTTCAAAACTCGCACAAAATACAAACAAATTAACATAGAAAATATGTAATATAAAGTAATTTATTTATAAAAAAAAACTTTTTGTAAATCGTGTAAAGAACTCGTAACTCTTACTTTTAGGTATTTATAAATACGATATTTTACACATAAAAATTTCTAGCAGAGATTTCTAATTTACCGAATTTACCGGTAAATTTACCGAGTGTTTTTTGCCAATTTACCTGTAAACCAGTTTACCGATATACAATCCCTAATTGGAAATATAGCTTGATCTATACTCTTAATGAAAATAAATGAAATGTTAAAAAACAAAAACAGATCAAAGGTGAACAAAAAATTAAAGATTTTTTTGAAGGTGGGAGATAAATGGAATTGAGAAAGGAAAGGTTTTCAAGGATACTAAATATCAATAAAGTAACTAAGCGAATATCGGAAGCACTAAAAATGTACATTTACAAAAATTTAATAATTATACAAATAACGCAAGGGGTATCTTTTATAAAATTGTTTAAATTATTTCAGATAAGAACTGCTAGATTCAGTTATCGGTCAGTGATGTTATATAAAATTTGTGATAGAGATTTAGAAAATTTTGAAATTGACACAAATTCATCAATGATTGAAGTTACTGGCTATGGGGTCTCAATTTCATTCAGCTACAGCAGCGACCAACCTTCCAGTGAGTATATTATACAAACCCATTATAACTATCATTTATTATTATTATTATTATTATTATTATTATTATTATTATTATTATTATTATTATTATTATTATTATTATTATTATTATTATTATTATTATTATTATTAGTATTATTATTATTATTATTATTATTATTATTATTATTATTATTATTATTATTATTATTATTATTATTATTATTATTATTATTATTATTATTATTATTATTATTGTTGTTATTATTATTAATATCATTATTATTATTTCTAAATATCGGGAAAATGATGGCCCATTTTTAATAAAATACCAAACAAATAAAATATATTTCAAAGGAGTTATCCTCATCATCAGTCTGCCATCCTAATCTATGTCAAATGCTATATACGGAAACAATAATGACGTAATGGTTATTATCAGTTTTCTTTATATATTTTTAAATAAAAACTTTAATAATAAGTGGAAAATAATTTTTTGTGAAGCATTTGCGATTAAATCACGATCCCCTACAATTAACATTTAATTAAAAACGAATTTATTTATATTATGGAATTTACTCATTTAATCATAACTATTATATCATGGTTGTTTCCGTATATAACTGTGGACATAGATTATGATGGTAAGCTGACAATGAGGATAATTTCATTTGTTTGGCGTTTTAGTGTTTTAATTGCTATTGTTGTTGTTGTTGTTATTATTATTATTATTATTATTATTATTATTATTATTATTATTATTATTATTATTATTATTACATATATTTAGTATGTGGTTCAAATATATATCCATATAATAATGAAAGTGGAATAATAACAATAGAGAACATCAAAATTCCTTTATGCCAATATGTCATTCACAACTACCCTGAGGATGAAGGAACCGTTTCGATGTCATTGAAAGACCATAGAGAAATAGCTTGTACTAATGTATATTTTGTCAGTAAAATAGAAAATGGTTAATAAACCGTTATTAATAAACAATTATTACATTGAATTTCAGGTCTGCAAGAACCAGTAGTAGATTCGGGATCTGGATGTGTTGGACATAACGGAATAAATGTTTTCAATACCCTTGGAAAGGTTGTGAACTTCATCTTTCATCCAGGACAACAAATAAATATGTCAAATTATAAAGTTGAAATTGGCTATAAATTTTCGAGTAAATAACATCATTTTGCTATATTGATTGTTTATTGATTATATTATTTATAATATTGATTATATTATATTTGTGGAGATCAACGCTTGATCTATATTGTAGTAATAAAAAATATTAACATGGTTATCAAAAAGGATTGAGATAACCATGGCCATTGCGGGAGGGCCGGAACCGGGATAACTTAAAGTAATCATGTAAAATTTAAAAAACTTTTCGATTGTATATTGCATGGACTCAAGAATTATTACTGACTTTTCTTCCCTCGCCTCAGAATGTATTGATTTTTCCATATTTAGGGAGGGTACTTCTGTGCTATCTTACCCCCAAAAATTAAATTATAAAATACAATTAAAATAACAATATAAAAAATGAGAGAATACATTATTGATGACGTTATTGAACATTATTGAACATGAATTTATTAAGGCTATTAGTGATTTATGTGATTATGTGATTATGTGAGTTTATGTGCCGCAAACGTGTAATAAGCAACAGTGCCGATGTGTTCGACACTATTCTCAACGACATTGTGGTTTTCTGGCCACCTGGATGACCATTTACAAACTCTTTACAAACATTTACTGAGTTTGTAATTGTGATTTAGAAAATAAATATAATAATTATATGTGTTCTTTTTTAATTTAATTTTTGGGGGTAAGATAACACGGAAGTTCCTTAGGGAGTCGTACTCATAAATTGTCTCAAGTACTTACAGGTTTTTAGTGAGCCGGAAAATAAAAATTTATAATGCACTTTATGAAATAATACTTTTATTGTCGCCATTTTTAACGAAAGATTGATATTTTGTTAGACAAACTAATAAAGAATAAGTTCTAACAAATTAATAATCCTTGTGGTTCAGGCATGCAAAATCGCGATTCTGGACCATTTGGGAGACTAAAACAAAAAAACTAAAACGAAACCGATAAAAATTAATTTTTAATATTTTATCAATATAAATAAAATATTTAAATAAACAAAAACTCAATTCATTTAAAACAACCTAATCAATTAAATTAAAAATTAATTAAAATATCTTTTAAATTTTTTAAAATTAATTTATTTTGAAATTATTGAGTTTTAATCAAAACAAATTCATATTTAATTATTTAATTTTATAATGACTTGTATTGTGAAATTTTTGAAAATTTTATTCACCATTTCGATTTGTATTCTCTATAAGCAAACAATTTGTGCGTCACATGCACTTAACATTTTTTGTGATTTGATTGGAAATTATTTATTACTCACAATTCTATTTTCATTAGTAAGTTTGATTGTTGAGGATAGATTTTTGACTGTATGCTACTTATGTATATTATTTCATGTATTTGGAGGTGTACCCAATTTTTCTGCCTATTCTATATTGGATTAGGAGAGGATTTGAAAATGTTTGATTATCAACAACCTTAAGCGTTTTTAGTTTTCATTGATAATTTTTTTTGTATTAAAGTATTTGTATTTTTAAAATTTATTTTAAAAAATTATATTGATTATATCGAATTCTCAAAAAGAGCTTATTTAAATATTCTCAGATTAGCAGATTTTTAAATTCCAGGAACTTGTTAAATAATTATCAAAAATGTTTAAAAATTAAGACGACAAACAACTTTTCAAAGAAATTTTTCATTACTGGGAAAAATAAAAATTGCATCCATATTTGTAATAAAAATAATGAATTTTTAAAGGAAAAACTGTATCTTCATGTGCTTAGCCAATTTATTGATACCAAATTACAGCACTGTACAATTGTTATTATTATTATAAGAAAGAACCAGTCAAACATTTGTTTTACGATATATTTCGAAAGTTTCCCTTTCATAATAACTACGGAATAACTGTAGAATTTTTAAATAATTCTTTAATTATATCTTTTTAATGAAAAATATTTTTTTAAAAGTATAAAAATTATAATTTAAGGAATAAATCAGTTTTAATTTGTAGCAAAATAAATCTTGGCGATTATATTGGTATAAGGGAATTAGATAATAAGTTAAAATAACGAGTGTAAGAATGATGAGTCTAAATTTGTGTTGGAATTGTCATACCCAGGAGGTTCTACAGGTTATAAAAGAAAGATAAGAAGACAGCTGAGATATATAAATTATAAGATTGTGTCAAATTCATGTAAAATACACAATATGTTTATCGATAAGTCTAAAATTACGGTTGGATTCTGATCTCGTTTTCATTAAAAAAGATATAATTAATGAATTTGTTCAAAAAGTCTATAATTTCTATAGTTATTTTATTCTACCTGATTGTAACAGGAAAATTGTCGAAATATATCGCAAAACGAATGTTTGACCAGCGCTTTTTTATAATTAAATCGTTGTCATATATGTTTAATTATTATTATTATTTTTATTATTATTATTATTATTATTATTATTATTATTATTATTATTATTATTATTATTATTATTATTATTATTATTATTATTATTATTATTATCATCATCATCATTATTATTATAGTATTACAATTATAATTATTCCAATTTTAAAAATATTTTTCCTAGGATGTGGAGGGTTGATTACTGAATCATTTGGTTATATTAAAAGTCCAGGCTATCCCGAAAAGTATCCAAATAACATAGACTGTGAATGGCTCATAGTAGCTCCTCAAAATATGTATATTCAATTAACTATTCAAACGCTACATTTAGAGCATCACTTGGATTGCAATTACGATCATTTGTATATCAGATTTGGAGAAGAATTTGACAGTCCTTCCTTCAAGAAATTATGTGGCCTAAATCCCATCAGTAACGAGACCCTTTCATTCCATCACAATAAAATGAGACTCAGTTTCCATAGTGATTTTTCTCTAACTAAAAATGGATTTGTGATTGAATACACATTTATTAATCCAAGTATTATTATTATTATTATTATTATTATTATTATTATTATTATTATTATTATTATTATTATTATTATTATTATTATTATTATTATTATTATTATAAGAACTTCTTTCAATTTCACCTCTAATTTATTTTCAATTGACATTGTATTTATTAAAAATAATGACTATGAATCAGTAAAGATATCTATGTTTTTTTTATATACATGAATTTTCGTTACAGCCTTTTTCATTCAAAAAAACATATCTTTACTATTTCATAGTCAAATTTTTAATAAATACAATTATTATTTTTTATTATTTTATTATTTTTATTATTTTAATATTTTTAATATTTTATTATTTTTATTATTTTTATTATTATTATTTTATTATTATTATTATTATTATTATTATTATTATTATTATTATTATTATTATTATTATTGTTATTATTGTTATTGTTATTATTATTATTATTATTATTATTATTATTATTATTATTATTATTATTATTATTATTATTATTATTATTATTATTATTATTATTATAAGAACTTCTTTCAATTTCACCTCTAATTTATTTTCAATTGACATTGTATTTATTAAAAATAATGACTATGAATCAGTAAAGATATCTATGTTTTTTTTTATATACATGAATTTTCGTTACAGCCTTTTTCATTCAAAAAAACATATCTTTACTATTTCATAGTCAAATTTTTAATAAATACAATTATTATTTTTTATTATTTTATTATTTTTATTATTTTTAATATTTTTAATATTTTATTATTTTTATTATTTTTATTATTATTATTATTATTATTATTATTATTATTATTATTATTATTATTATTATTATTATTATTATTATTATTATTATTATTATTATTGTTATTATTGTTATTGTTATTATTATTATTATTATTATTATTATTATTATTATTATTATTATTATTATTATTATTATTATTATTATTATTATTATTATAAGAACTTCTTTCAATTTCACCTCTAATTTATTTTCAATTGACATTGTATTTATTAAAAATAATGACTATGAATCAGTAAAGATATCTATGTTTTTTTTATATACATGAATTTTCGTTACAGCCTTTTTCATTCAAAAAAACATATCTTTACTATTTCATAGTCAAATTTTTAATAAATACAATTATTATTTTTTATTATTTTATTATTTTTATTATTTTTAATATTTTTAATATTTTATTATTTTTATTATTTTTATTATTATTATTTTTATTATTATTATTATTATTATTATTATTATTATTATTGTTATTATTGTTATTGTTATTATTATTATTATTATTATTATTATTATTATTATTATTATTATTATTATTATTATTATTATTATCATTATCATTATTATCATTATTATCATTATTATTATTATTATTATTATTATTATTATTATTATTATTATTATTATTATTATTATTATTATTATTATTATTATTATTATTATTATTATTATTATTATTATTATTATTATTATTATTATTATTATTATTATTATTATTATTATTATTATTATTATTATTATTATTATTATTATTATTATTATTATTATTATTGTTAATATCAAGAATTATATATTTCAAAATGAAAAGCGTTTATATCTCTTATTTTATTTAGCTGATACTTGTAATGGCATCATTTTCAAACCCGAAGGTTCAATTAAGTCACCGAATTATCCTAAGCCATATCCAAGTAACTTGCGATGCAACTGGACAATACATGTACCCCAAGGTTACCATATTTCCTTAACATTTAAACCACCATTTGATTTGGAAAGAACAACTTCAAATACCTGCCACTATGACTCTTTAAAGATTTTTGATAGCAATGCAGTTTCTTTGCTTTCGGAGCTCTGTGGTCACATCCCTCCTTCGAATCCAATTAATTCAAGTCTCAATCAAATGAGTTTAGTGTTTTCCACCGATTTTAATCATAACCTCGAAGGATTCCATGCTAAATATGAATCAAGTATTAAGTTATATTAATAGTTAATTCTCATATTCGTATCATTTAGTTTGTGGCGGTGTATATGATTTGAAGCAAGGGGATATTGTGAGTGCATATTTATCATTGTTCATGTATGGTTCAATCACTTGTGAATACCTGATACCGGGCTGGGAGAATCATTTACAGGTCGTTTTTATCTATCCAAATTTCTTTGGTTGTACGAGATTTGACAATCAAATTCAAATTTATCTTGAAGACCGAAATGGCCACTATCTTCCAGGACAGAGAATTTGTGGTCAAAATAAAGGCAAAATAACCGTAATGCACAGCAAATCTATTAAAATTGTCTACATGGCACGCAATTTTTACCTGAAAAAATATAACTTCCAAGCCAGATATTTTCATGATGGTATTTATTTATTCTTCTGTCAGTCCTAAAGTATTATATCCATTAGAGGTTAACGTTACATTTTGGGACATCCCTTTTTTATTATTTCATAAAACTGAGTAACCAACTTTTTACCGCGAGGCTTTGGAACCCTCCAAATATATTTCTTTATGAATGTAAATGAATAAACTCTTAATTTATACAAATTGTGTGAAACTTCTAGTTTGCAGATTTATGTACGTGGTGAGGCTCAAAAGACCTTAAGTTCGTATATAAATAATAATTACAAAAGAATCAATTCTTTTTTAGAAATATCTGTGAACCTTTTTTCTTTGCATAATTCTATTAATATTGACAGACTTTCTCCAGTGGTTCATTCTCAAATCAAATAAAGTTTCTAAATACATGGCTTATGTCCTTGGACCCTTACACTTACTATAATGTTGGGGTTAATATTAAAACTTGGGGAAAATATCAAAGGAAAGTATAATAAATATTATTAAAATCAATAAAAAGCTCCAAACAACAAAAATACAAAATTAATAAGAATTTAAGAAAAATCAAAAATCAATACTGAACCGGGATCCGGGTATGGTTAAACGCTAAATTGAAAGACAAATTCAGAAATTATAATGAAAATTTAATAAGGGGTTCACAAGGAAAGTTATAACGGAAAAATAAATTAATTAAATGTCCGAGCACGTGGAAAACCCGAGCGCTAAAGGGAACCCAGGGGACATCGAGACCCAACTAATTAGATAGAAAAACGAACTTACCAGAGTGCTAATCCGGGGTAAACAAATTAGTATGATGTGATAACCCCAAATATATATATTTGCGAAAATCTTAACTTTTGTAGATAATTTCCCTCTCAGAAAGAATATAAAAAAACTCAAAAATAGACGGGTCACCAGTTGGTCGATGACAACTGTCGAGGGAATAATTTTATAGTTTTAAAAAATTAAAAAATTAAAAATTACTCTTAATGAAACCAAATACTAATTCAATAAAAATTTATATAATAATAACATAGAAGTAATTTAATTGGTTTTATGAGTATTTTGTGACAGAATGGACTATTCTAAGGACTTCGTCACAATTTTCTATTTGCTACACATAGTCCTCGCGAGTATTTCATTCGAAAATATCCACATATTATTAATAATTGAAAAGAACTCTGATAGGAATGGTCACCCTACACATATCTAAAGATTATTCCTGAACCGTTGCATTTTTTTGGTAATAACTATAGTGTAAGATGTGTTACTTAAGTATACAAGTTATCATTTATATAGTTTCTAAGTAGTTTACATCTACTTGAAATTCATTTTACCCATGATATCTTATTGTATATCTTACAGAATATTTTCAACTGAATGCCAAAGATGTGCACAAATGTTAAATTTCTAACTTTTATTTTAGTTTAAAATGTATTTCACAGATATCATAGTTTCTCTTGGATATTTAATACTTTGTTTATAAAGTTTTGTCATCTGTAATAATATTATAAGAACTTTTATTTCTTCCAATTTCACCACTGATTATTTTATCCATAAACTTATTACAAACTCTCTTTTTAATCTGTAATAAGTTGATATTTAAAATAATATTTAAAACATATATGTTAACTGTCCTTTAGAATTTAGCACACATTTTCGGGAATATCTTCTTCAAGTGTTATTTAACAAACACTTAACAAAAAGTCAGTGCTGAAAATTTGTGTTAAAAATCTATTGTTAAAAAGAAGATTAATGAAATTTGAAAGGAATGAAATAGATCAAACTTAAACGAAAAATATATAATATTTTAATTTCTTAACATTTTCATTGCAATCTATTCAATAAATATTTTTATATAGAAAATGTCAAAGTTTTCAGAAACTTCAAAAGACCTTATGGCATCAAAACACCTAATTTCCCATTACCGTATCATCACAACGCAAACCTTACGTGGATATTCAATTCACCAGTCGGATACATATTTTCTATAAGGCAATTAAAACAATTAGTCTTTTCTGGAAATTTATGTCTTCTTTAGTTTGAATTTTGTGGACATTGAACCTGGAAATCATGGATGCAATTATGATTTCGTTTCCTTTTCCACAAATAGCTCCAATTCATCTGACACAATCTTTTGTGGAAATCTCACAAATATCTCTCCATTTATGGTTGATTCCAACGTTTTGATTGTTAGATTTCAAAGTGATGTTTCCCATTATCACAATTATACTGGATTTTCAGCGTCTATAAACCCAACCCCAGGTAAAAGGAGAATTTGTTTTTAATTTAAATATGATATATGAATTTATTTATTAAGGACCAATGCTCGGTTGTGGAGGTTATATGAATGCGACAGTTGGTACATATGGTTTCATTACGTCTTTGGATTTGGATAATAATTTGTTATACGATGATAATTTATTATGTAAATGGCAAATCGCTGCACCTTATGGCTATGCTGTAAAAGTTACATTTGAAAACAATTCTGTAAGTTTAGAGAGCAGAAATAGATTAGGGATCTGTCGTTACGATCATTTAACGGTAAGTTTGCATTGAAAGTTTTATAGATTTGTTAAAATATTTCCTTTTTCTTGATTTTTTTTCAAACTATCCATCAATATTCTTATTTATATTTAACACACATTTTCTGCACAACGTTTTCAAGAATTTTAAAACATTAATAAATCGATATGGTGAATGTTAGTGTTAAATAAAACAAAATATTGATCTATAAGAAATTATAAGAACTTCTTTAGATATTCACCTTTGATTTATTTTCATATTCTTTTGACGTTACATGTATTAAAAAATTAACTATGAATCAGTAAAGATGTATTTTTATGTTCACGAATTTTCGGCACAGATTTTTTCAAGTGATTTTGAATCTATAAGAAATGGAAAAAATGGATTTTTAGGAAAATAGATATATTGTGAAAATGATTCTACTTTTTACTGAAATGGTCATTTTTGAAAGAGTTTCTAGTGATGGCAATTAAGTATTCTTGAAACAAAATTATATCAGATAAAAGCACATTTTACCGATATGAAATAATGTTATTAGTAATGAGATGTGATCATACCGGCGCATTATCGAATAATTACATAAAAATATTGGGACAGAAAATAGGCTTATGTAACGGAAATAAAGGAGCATTTTTAGAATATATATATATATATATATATATATATATATATATATATATATATATATATATATATTTGTGTGCGTGTGTGAAAAGTCTTTGAAGAAAGGTTAAAATATATATATATTCTTGTGTATATATATATATATTTGTGTGTGTGTGTGAAAAGTCTATGAAGAAAGGTTAAAATATTAAATACATTCTCTAACTTCAAGATCTACGACGGACCAGATTCGGCAAGACCGATGATACAACAATTGTGTGGCAATGATCAAGTTGATGCGATAACTACTCAAAGCAATGCAATGTATTTAGTCTTCTACACAGATTTCAGTATCCATGCAAAAGGATTCAACTTGACCTTCACAGCAGTTCCTTGTAATTTGTAAATGTATTTTTAAAACCATTTAAAACAACAATTACAGCACAGAATCATATCGTCAAAACAGTTACAAATGTTTCTCAAACTTTGGCATCGCCGCAATATCCGAACAATTCGCCATATGATTTCCGATTCATGGGAGAGTTGATCGCAGTGAACGAATCAGATCATATCACAATAACTGTAAAAGATTTAAAGGTTCGATCTTCAGCAAACTGTTCACTTGACCAATTTATCATTCAAGATGTTTCTTTGGTAAGATCCTTTTTATTATTAAAAGGTAATGGGAATATTATTTAATACTAAAGAAACACAAGAACAAAATCCAGAAATTTTGCGAATCTCTTTTAACAGAACGAGTGTTTATATCTTCTCACGACAAGGTCATCATTCAGTATCAGGTTGGGCCCATGGAAATTATAAATCCTGTTGTAGACCGCCGATTTCAAATCAGTTACGAATTATACAGTAAGTTTGAGTTAACCTTTAGGAATAATTGGATAATTGGTATTAGCATGCAATCGGACGGAAAGTGCTTACAGTGGAAAAATAGTAAATGTAGAGAATTTTAGACAAAAGAGATATTCTCACAATCTCATTTGTAACCTTACATTAATTGCTCCAGCTCCAAATTTGAGATATCAATTTTACTTCAAGTATCTTAATCTGGAGATGTCATCAGTTTGTGCATACGATTATATACAGGTAGGTTTCCTTATTTGGTTTTCTAAATATGTTAGATTTGATTAAACAATTTCCATATTAATATAAGCAGATAAATATGTATAATATCGGATATATACATACATACATTTTAGTGACATGCAATCAGAACCGAGGGACAAATGGAAAATACATCCAGTTCTATCCATATAATTCAAAATGATGAATAAGCACAAAATTATGTTAATTGTTCTTTGGGGTCTTCTTATATAACCAGAAAAAATATCACGTATAAATGCTCTCTTTATAGTGCATCTTTTTACAGGGCTTTTCATTTACCTGTGTGACCTTGTTATTTAATATTGTTTTATTTTAATTGGATTATGTTAATTTTATCTTTTAATTATTAATAATTTGATTTTGCAAATATGATAAACAATAAATGAACACAATCAAGCTCTAATATTATTTACTTATGAGAATGTTGAGTGGTTCACGTTCTCCGCAAGCCATTGGTTACATTAGAGAATGAAAGTTCCCACAATGCAAGTGTTTTTGAATATGTAATTGGAATATTAATTAAATACATTTTAATTGGATGTAAATTATTGAGTATTGCTAATAAAAATAATATTATTAGTTTTTTATTTGATTTGATTATATTATAAATATAATTGGCAAGCTAGTATTTCCGAGTTACAAGCTCAAATAATACCAAAGGATAATAATACTGCATTCATTACATAAACTAAACGGACATAATCCTTTGAAACCATATTTATGCCATGAAAAATAAATTATTAATATTATTCATAGTAATTGGGTCTGATATTTCTTAAAAATATATAACGCAAGCCTTGCTTGTGATAACATTTGCAGATCCTAATAGTAGATTAGTTTCGAGCCTATGGCTTTCCTCAGTACTATGCAGGTGACGCGAAGATGTAAGTATAATACAGTGCTGAGTCAGCTTCATAACATACTGAAATAGCACACTGAATAGCACATTGCTTGCTTTTTAACTTGGTCATAGAAAGTCTGTAAATTTGCAAACATGGCGTATGAAAAATTATATTAATCTCTGCACTAAAAATTAGTCGAAACAAGAAACTGTTTACATTTAATTTTCAAAGTAAGGGTGTAATATTTCTGTCGAATGTCTGACGCTTCATTAAAATAAACAATACAAGCTTTTTCTGTGATACCCTGTGCAGGTCCTAATAGTAGATTATAAATTATTATTATTGTTATTATTATTATTATAAATTATTATTATTTTCATAAAATCTAGGTGCAGTTTAGAAACGTATTTAACTTTTTCTTAACTTTTTTTTTATATTTAACTTTCATGAAAAATGTTTTACTAAATTTAAAATAATCTTTCAACAAACTTTATGTAGAATATTTAATTGTAAGCAAATAATTGCTTCCTTAATATATTTAATTACATTTTTAAACAGATAATTAAACATTTTCAATGTATATAAAGAGATTTTAAATTTATTTAACACTTTCAAAAATAAAATATTTCAAATTTATAAAATAATTAATTTTTAATTTTTTTAAATTTAAAAGTAAGTCAACATAAGATATATTGAAAAATATTTAAGTCTATTTTGCAAATAAATGTTTTTAAAATTTTAAAATACTTCTAATATAATTTCTCTAAATATTATATCCCTACTGCTTCTTTTGTTCTATGTCAATGGATTATTAATTTCCTTAAGCAACCGTTTCGGTACATTCTTAATCAAGTATTAAATTGAAATAGAATTGTCTGTTATTTTTGTTATTTTTCAGCAAATATAACTTGTATTACAATAGACAGCTTCCGTCCATCTGAATCATCTGAAAATAAATAATCAGCAAAATAATTTAAAATATAAAATGGGGATAAAAGAAATTCATAAACTACATTGAGTTTGATATAATCTAAAAAACAATAAATTATGCACAAAACGGCAATTGATTGTCCATAAATTGACATTAAATCCGCACCTTTAATACTAAATCAATAAACTAACCTATAATAAAAGTGTGTGTGTCATAGCCAAAATTGACATTGAAGAACCTCTGATATTAAATTTCGCCATACAATATAGGAGGAAAGAAAATTTTAACGTGAGAAGAAAAATGAATGCCTGCACACAAACATAGTTTACAAAATTTATATAATAAGAAATACAACTATTTGGATCAACTAAATTGCATCTTAATTTTGTTTCATATTATCGACTCTTCTTTATAAAAAAGTCATAAAAATCTTAGTTTATATTTAAAACTTTACCAATTTATCAAGTTTTATGTAAACTTTTGTCCAAAAATAATTTTAGATGAGGTTTTTAAGCAAAATTATTAGAAATAGAACCCAATTTAGTAAATATTATAAATTAAGTATAGTATACGGGACGCAAAAATCAACGCCTGTAAAATAAACTTTTATTCATAAATAACTACTTTTAATGCTGCAAGAAATGAGTCCCAAAGTCTATATTCATTTTTTTCTCCATATCTCAACCAAAAGATAAGAATCGAGGCTTTTGGTAACTCTTCCTCACAAAGATATGCGTCTTTCTAAGCTAAATTATTTGCATTCAATTGAGTCATATCCAAATTTTCAAACGCTGTGTATCCTCTTCAATAGCCATTATGGACAATTGAACAGGCAAAACATAGGCTGATAGAATATTGTGAATACATTACATACACAAATACATTATTTAGTTAACGACAAATCGAAGTGGCAGTTCAATTAAGATACATCCGGACATTTTTGAGTTTCGCCTGGACACCCGGACAGGTGTCAACACTGGGTGCAATTAAATGTTCAAATGGATCCTATCAATAAATTTAAAATCTAAAAATAACTTACATTTTTTTAAATAATTTACCATTAAACTCAATGTAAGTAATTTATAAATTGACATTTCTAGAATTTGTAATAAAATCTTGACAATAATTTGTATGGAGTAATTTCTCATTTTTATTTGTATTTTGAAATCTTGCCAAAACACTCCATAACGTTTATAACAAACGCAAAGCGGTTCAATGGATAAAATCGATCAGTGGTAAAAAAGGATGAAAGATTTCATTGATATAATAAAATATTTATTTTATTTTTTTCTTAATTACTTTCAAACTACAAATCTAATCCGACCATAGCATTTTATTTATTTAGTTTAATCATCCACGTTTCGAGACACTGAACAGGGTATCTATGCTGATAGGGCAACTCGTCCACTTCATCGGCCACCTCATAATCTGACAGACAAATGGAACCTGTATTATTAGCTGCGGGGATTTTCTTGACTTGTAATTTCTCAATACCTGCCTCATTTGCTGGTGGAGGACCACTCTGCTCAAATTGATTCATAATACTCGTTACAATATTGTCGAAACTTTGATCTGAAACTATGTAATCTGGCGACTCTGATCTAAAATCCAGCGGCAGCAATCCACCAAATATATTTGACATTAGTTGGCCAAAAACACTATTTCTGTTTGTCAGGATCTCTTGGAGTCATAAAAAAGGAACCATTAGTTTCGTTTGTAGTATTTCCAACAGGAATATGACGAATAATATGAAAAACATTCAAGACTACATCATCATTTTCCATTGAGTATCACTAATAATTCTTTCAATAAATCTATCATTGCACGTCACACATTTACCATCCTGAGATATGTGAACGTCCCTGTTGCATTTAAGCTCATAGTAATTATCTGTATTAATTGAAGCCATTAAAGAAAGTCCACGAAAAATCCAAATATCCATTTTATTAAATCCAATCCCAAATTCAAATTCACAACCACTCTTTCAAATTTAAACAAAATCAAAAATCTACAAAAATATCTAATCACCTTCCAGAAAAATCGAAAATCTAAAATAAAATCCGACAATTGTCCGCGTCTGTGTGCGCACACAAATCAATCCAAAAAAGTAAAAAGTGCACACAGACGCGAGAACCGATAATTAACCACCGATCATAGCATTTTATTTATTTAATTTAGTTAATTAATATGAATTCTGTCATGGTTTTATATCCTTATTGCATTGATATGCTTCATTGACTTGATTCCAGAAGTTTAATAATCTTTTCTTTCAGTTCATACTTGGCGAGCCAGGTGAGCAGCAATATGTTTTACCGAAAATTTGTGGTAAATCAATTCCATCATCATTTGTCACAAATTCTTCAAGAGTATCCATGATTTTTGTTACGGATTCTAGTGTTAATTACGAAGGATATGATATCACTTATGTAGTTAATCGAGGTAATCACTTTTAATAATAAATATTTTAAAATTATATAAAGATCCATCAAAAAAATGCGGGGGTGAAATTAATCTTGATTCTGGTGTTATAACAAATCCAGGCTTTGGAACAAATTATTATGAAAGTGGTGAATGTACATGGAATATCAAATTAGTTTCAAACAGCTATATTAAATGGAGATTTACAGATATGCAACTGGGAAACAACTCTTCCTTGGAGCCAACATGTTACAGTAATGTAGATTTCGTCAAGGTGTCATATGGAAATACAGTTTCCAAATACTGCGGATATGTAAGTATTTCAAATTTTTGACAGTTTTATATCATACAATGTATGGCTTACATCATTAATAAATATTTTTTATTATATAAACTTGAAAATAATATTTCGATCTAAAGTAGGTCATTTAATGAATAATCACTGTGAAATGGATTCTATTTTTATAAATGATTCCGCTATCGACAAGTTATTTTAAAGTTTATCTCAACCAGTCTAAGTTAGACTTAATGTCAAATAACTCAAATTTAACATATTCGAGAAGCAATATCGAGGGAAAAACAAGAAAAAAGAGATATGATTCGATTAGAAAAGAAGAAAGGTAAAGGTTTATTAAATTTGAAATGGAGTGATCAGGAGAAATGTTCCCTTTAAGCTGTGGGCATGTGAGCTCACATAGCCTGTAACGCTAGGACATACAAAAATTTAGAGTGCACACAAAACATTTTACGAATAATATTTATTTAAATTTAATAAACTGCAGCACTTGCATATCTCTCATTATAAGTTAAGTTATTTTTCCCATTAAAATATCTATTCTCTTAAAAAAACTTTATTTTTGAATTTTTAAAGTTCATGCAGAAAATTGCTAAACTTTTTCATAAGATACGTTCGTAAAGATTCCAGGTTCCTTACGTAATGCCTCTGACTTCCAGATTAATACAAATATCAACTTAATAATTAAATAAAAAAAACAAACAATATAAAACAATTCATGCATCATTCGACATCTCAAGCGTAAACTTTTATCAAAACTAATAAAAAAAATATGCCAAACATCCAAGAAGCTGAAACCTTTGTCTATCTAACTGTGATCTCTCTGTTGATGAGCATGCTTTCGTGGGAACATTGACTGTTGGGGCAAATATTTCCATGATCGCTTTCAATATCGTTTACAATAAAAACTTAATTCAAATTAGTTTCATGTCTCTACACCCCATTTCATTATCTCTATGCATACTTGACAAAAAATTCCATAAAGAAAATTTCAGTTTATTTAATCAGATTCGAAAATAATATTTCAGTTTAAAATAATTTCTTAACTTTCGTCTCGTAGCCTCTTATACTTTCTAATTTCTATGTAACAATGTATAGCTGTATTGATATTTAAAGGTTTAAAATAAATACTAATCAGTTATTGATTATTTTTTTAAAAAAATGTTTTCACAGTTTTATTGAGAAATTTGAATATAAAATAGCTTTTCAGAAAAGAATTATATATTTTGATTTATACATAAAAAATAATTATATAAAGCTGAAATTTAGACATGGAAAGACCAAATATGTGTTTAAATATTTCTAACAAACAGCCTAACTAAACTATTTTTAAAATTGCGGCACTGGTAATTGCCCAGTGGGCACCTTCAGTAATATATTGTTTTAGGGTTGGATGTTATAACTTTTAATGCCTCGTTATAACATCATTAATTTATATTTTTTAATTTTTAGATTCTTCCGGATGAAGAATTTCAGATTCCAGTTTCCAGTTTTACGGTGGATTATAAATCTTTGACTGGAGGAGTTGGAGCTGGATTCCGAATTACATGGTCTCCTGATTAACTGTATTAATCTACAACTAATTTCAAAATTTTGATTCAGACATTGTTTGTTTTAATAAATACTTTCATTTAAAAAAATTAGTTTCTGAAATAAAAATTCTTTAAAAGGAAATATATTAAAGATACATTTTTGAATGACTTTATTGGTTTGGATTGTTGAATAAATGTCTTCTAATTAATTTCAGACCCCATTTTTTTCAAAATTGTTTAACAACTTAACAGTTGTTCCTTAGCACTAGTTCCTTAGCACTAGAAGTTGAACCAGATGTGCCAATAATACTGCATAATGAAGAACATCATGATAGTGAAGAAACGGACCAAGAAAAACGAATAGAAATATAACCAGAAGAAAACGCATTGTATTCATTCTTTTATTATCTTTTTGAGACAGTTCAAAATATCAGATGACGTCAGACGAATGTAGCCATGTGTTGTGGTGATGTGGCAATTAGGAAAGGTCTGTTATTCTTACAGCGAAGGGCGTCGTTCCGGCTGACCGGGGCAATCATAGCCTATGATGAAAATCCAAGTAAGATCAAAAGCTCAACGGAAAAGTTAGTAAAAATCCTGTCTCGGGATGGTAGACTTCAGAATTTCAAACTCAATAAATTTTCTCACGAACATGCTCACAACGAAATCTACGACAGTAAAATACTAACAATCACTACAAAATATCTAAGAATAAAATTTTCCAAACGAAAAATAAAAGTAGATCCATTCTCAAATTTTTGAAAATAGCATTAATTAACATCCCTTAACCCTCTCCGTATATTTGTCGAATATATTCGACATTAAAGCAAGATGTCACTTCCTGTTTCATAGGACATTGCAAAAATACATCGTTTTCACCGCGCATTATGAAAAAGAAAACAGAAAGATGTGTCCCTTTTCCAGCTTTGAATCCATCGGGATGAAGCTGAAGGCACATTTTGTAAGTGTTTTTGTGGGAAAAGAACGGGTCACTATAAATATCAGCATTATTTTTTACACGGAGAGGGTTAATTAAATGTACAAGAATAAACAAAAGGCAAACAAACGAATATGTAATGATAAAGCAACGTAAAACCTTCTATCCACAGTTATAAACTCGAAGATGAAAGTATACTGAGGAGTAGCTCACCTGCTCATTGATTTTATCACTTTTTTTACCACATTACCAATATGGTCGCTCCTATGGGTACACTGATGGAAAAAGTAACATAGTTATGAAGGCATTTAGCGAAGAATCGAAGATAAATCTAACAGCAACTCTAGAGCATTTAAATATCACAACTTCTAAACGCCAACAATAATAATTCAGATCAAATAAGATGAATAACAATAATTCACAAAAGAATTCGCATTTTTAGTAACCTGGCCTACCAGTAAATAATTAATTGAATTTACAAGTTTCAAATGTTACCAACGTTGTTAACGCAACGAATATGAAAAGATGAGAAAACAGTATATTCTGAGTTACAATGAAAACAGCATGACAGGGAATAGTTTTTGGCTACCTGTAATTCTTCATATTCTCTAAATATTTTTGCTTCAAAATTCGTTTCTTGTTCTAAATGTATTATATCAAAGATGTATTACTTTGTTATATATTACTTCTATATTTTTAGCCACATTCTCAAATGTCATTTTTTTTCAATAATAAAAGATAAAAATCTTTAAAATAATCAAATATTTTAAAATTAATTTAATTTGTCTTTTGTGACAGAGAAGAACCTTTGAAATTTACTTTTATGATATCTGACTATTACCTTTAAAATTGTATAGTGGTGTTTGTATTCTATCATTATATCTTTTGTTTCTTTGAAATGACTGACGTTATAAATTCACTTTTTGAAGCATTTCTTTATATTTCCCAATTTGATTTCTCGGAATTCCATGTAGTTTCTCACTTAATTCCTCATGTATTTATTTGATAATTTGTTCTCAAATGTCCATCAGATAATTTTTATATTTTAGGGAAAAGTTTATAAATTTCTAAAGTTAGAATATTTTCCGATATAATGTCTGTTTTTGATATGTAGTCTTTGCTACCGATTCATAAGTTATGATCTTTTCCTTACAGTATCGGATCTAGTATATTTCATTCACTATCGTCTCATTCAACACATGTATCCTTAATTAATTTAATTATTTTCATGATGGCCATAGATCAAAAATTTATATTTTCCTATCTAACATAAATTTTTATCAAGTGTTTGTATTTAATGCATATTATCTTTAAGTGTTTGATATCATGGAAATTGATACTAAAGCTAGTGTTAATTTGTTAAATGCACATTATTCATTTTAATTTTTTAAGATACCACACTATGGCCCTGTTGTCACTAAATAATCCTTCATAAATTTATTTAATTATTATGTTATTCCTAACATGCGTTCATATGTCCATTTTATGCATTTTTTAATAGTTCTGATATTGATTTAGTCCAACCAGGATCTGTCTGTAGTCCATCTCCATTAAAAAAATTTACTAAATATATCACTTTGTTTCGCATAAAATAAAAGATTTCCAGAAATAATTTTAGTTTAGAATTCGTCAGATAATATGACAAGATGAATCAGCTCATTTTTAATTAGTTCATTTCTTTGATAAAATTGGACATCTTATGTCTATACAGAGCCTGTTAGAGTCACTTGGAGGCCCAGGTCTGACATCATATGCAGCCCCTATATAATGGAAAATATAACAAAAATATATACTTTTTACTGATTAAAAATTTATTATTTCAAAACTTAAATAAATCTAATTTGAAATTTTAATACCTATTTGTGCACGTGCAGTAAAAAATGAAAATCTTAGGAAAAGTGAAAAGTACACCATAAAATAAGGCCTGCTATAGTTAACTTAGATTTTATCTTAAGTAAAACTTATTTTTGCCATACGTAAAAGTGTAAAATTAACTTCTTGATCGTTTGGTGTAGTATCAAAATAGTGTTGTTTTGGGCCCCCTAAATTAAAAGGCCCATGTCAAAAGACCCTCCTGACCACCACTCGTCTGGGGCCTATGTCTATATATCATTTGATTTAAATGACAAATGTTATTGTTAATTTTTATAGATAATTAGATTTTATAGACTTTTTACACCTTTTTAGTTTTTGCCCTTTTTCATTTCGTTACATATCGTTAATTCAAACATCCAATAATGGAAACTACTACCAGAGAACTGTAAAAATATATCAAAAGTAATGAAGATTGATCATTTCACAAATTATTCATAATAGTTTCTTAACCAAACAGAAAGCCAACAATGATATCTTAACTTTTAGCCCAATCATAAATTTTAAAAATAAACACTAAAATGCAAATTAATCCAAAAGAAAAATTCAAAATTTTATAACAGATCACAAAGGTGTTTATTGAAAAAATTAAAAAGCAGTTCAACAAATAAAATTGAAAAATTCTAATCTATTAATATTAAAAATTCTAATATAACATTGTTTATTTAAATGAATTTTATCATTTGATTGTAAATATAAATTAACTTTTATGAAATTTACTTGATGTTATGAAATGTTATCCACTCAAGAATTTGTTAATTTTACAAATTCAGATTTAAATTGTACTCATAGATCAGAGTTTCCATTAAATATTGTTAAATATAAAAATTTTGTTAATCAAGTTAATGAAGTAATTTAGAAATTTTTAATTAAAGTAATAAAAATTTAATGATTTTTCTCTTTAAATTAGTCTGTTGAAAATGATAAAGTTTGCTTAAATAAAATTAAAAAAGGAATTAAAACTATTTATAATTCCGGAATAGGTTGGTTAGTAATTAGCAATTAATATTCTTATTACCTAAATAGGTCATTCTCAAAATGAAATTGTCTTATGTGAATTATTGGAAAAATTGAGTCAAAACGAAGGAACTGATTTTGATGTTGATTGTGATAAAATAGGTGCAGGATTATGCAAATTTGCTGTTGTAATGCGAGATCTATCAAATAAGTATAAACAGCTTGTAAGTGAATGAAACATTTTACCAATGACTCTAACAAAATTTCCCAATGGTTTCAGATGCAAAATCTCAGTAGTTTAGTCGTTTATCCATTAGACATGTTTCTAAAAAGCGACATAAAAAACGACGTGAAAAAACCATTTGAAAAAGCAATGAAAGATTACGAAGCCAAAGCGTAAGAAATGCGAATAAAGAAATACATTTTGAAATTGTTTCAGTGAAAAATTGAAAAAAGACCGCCTCAGTGCGTTAAATAAAGAAAATGCTTCAACAATCTATAAACCAAATGCTGAAGATCCTTTTGATTTTTCCGAAGATTTAGAGCGGGAAAGAAGAATTGTTCAATTGCAATTATGCGAGGTTAATTTTTTTTATTAATTAATTAATATTTTTAATTAATTTTAATTAATGTTAATTAATATTTAAATTTTCATTTTATTTTAATAAATAAAGAAAGTTTTAGATTTGAATTTTGATAATTATTCAATTTATGTCATTTTTATTTGTATTGGGCTTTCTTTTTCAAATGGGGGTTTCCTAGGTTACTCTGCCCCCCCCCCTTTGTTGTATTGGCCAAAATTTGGTTTCCAATTGTGTTTTTGGGGGAATTTTAATCAATTTAGGTTCACTATCTATATAATACACGGAAATTTAATTTTTGTTTGGTGTTTCTATGAAAATTAGGCTCTATGCCACCCTGACCCCCTCGTTACTCTCCTGTTCCATTTCATTGATAGTTTTATATAAATATATTTATAAAGGCCGAGAGTAATATTATCTCAATGTTATTTATCATTTCTATGGAAATTTCCTTGCAATAAACAACAAAATGTGTGGTACAAATGGGTCACATTGGAAGAAGGGGTGATTTGACCACTTGTTCTCTTTTCACATATTTTGCACATTTATCTCGGTTTATGGTTAAATTTAGCCTTACAAAGATAAAATATTCCTGATTACCAATTTAAAGGCATTTTTTAATATATATATATAGCATAACGTTCCACCGCCCCAATGTTCCATTTGCACCTAATCTCATACTTTATTAAACATAAGAATTGCAAAAGTTTGCTGTCATCGGATCTTATAAGCTTTATTCTGTTAAATTTCGTTCAATCTTTAGTAAATGGTCTACAATTTAAGGAAGGATGTTATTTGTCCCGTTGTTCCCTTTCCATTCAAATAGGACTTTTATCGGGATTTATGTTAGAATTTAGCCTTGCAAAGATAATATAATGCCGCAATTAACCCGTTTTTCTCAATGATAAGCCATTTTATTAAATATAAGGCATAGCGTTCCAGATGCTCCCCTGTTCCTTTCACATGCTAACTGATAATTTATTAAACATAAAAATTGTGAAAGGTTTATTGTTATTTGGATTGTGAATCATTCCGATAGAATTTATTGAATTTTTAGCAAGATATGCGAAATATGAATATAAGGGGATGATTTGCCCTCTTGTTACCCTTTTCATTTAATGAGGCTTTTATCGGGATTTATGTTAGAATTTAGCCTCGCAAAGATAATATAATGCCGCAATTAACCCGTTTTTCTCTATTATAAGCCATTTTATTAGAGAAAGTGCATAACGTCCCCGATTCCTCTCTGTCCCCCTACGTTCTAATTCATAACTTATTTAACACCAAACTTGAGAAACATGTTTTGCCATTTGATTTAAAAATCTTTATTTCTTTATATTTTGTTAAATTTCTAGTAAAAAACTTAAACATTGTAAGAGGCGGGTGATTTGCCCTCTTGTTCCCTTTCCATTCAAATAAGACTTTTATCATGATTTATGTTAGAATTTAGCCCTGCAAAGATAATATGACGTTGCAATTAATCGTTTTTCTCTATTATAAGCCATTTTATTAGAGAAAGTGCATAACGTTCCAGATGCTCCCCTGTTCCTTTCACGTGCTAACTGATAATTTATTAAACATAAAAATTGTGAAAGGTTTATTGTTATTTGGATTGTGGAATCATTCCGATAGAATTTATTGAATTTTTAGCAAGATATGCGAAATATGAAAATAAGGGGATGATTTGCCCTCTTGTTACCCTTTCATTAATGAGGCTTTTATCGGGATTTATGTTAGAATTTAGCCTTGCAAAGATAATATAATGCCGCAATTAACCCGTTTTCTCAATGATAAGCCCATTTTATTAAATATAAGGCATAGCGTTCCAGATGCTTCCCCTGTTCCTTTCACGTGCATAACTGATAATTTATTAAACATAAAAATGTAAAAGTTTATTGTTATTTGGATTGTGAATCATTCCGATAGAATTTATTGAATTTTTAGCAAGATATGCGAAATATGAATATAAGGGGATGTTTGCCCTCTTGTTACCCTTTTCATTTAATGAGGCTTTTTATCGGGATTTATGTTAGAATTTAGCCTCGCAAAGATAATATGATGCCGCAATTAACCCGTTTTCTCAATGATAAGCATTTTATTAGAGAAAGTGCATACGTCCCCGCTTCCTCTCTGTCCCCCTACGTTCTAATTCATAACTTATTTAACACTAAACTTGAGAAACATGTTTTGCCATTTGATTAAAATCTTTATTCCTTTATATTTTGTTTAATTTCCAGTATAAAATATTCATGAAACCTTTTAGAAAATTAATATTTTCCATTGTCTTTTGGGTTTTCTTCTTTTCACAGGCTAAGCAAACATCATTTTTTTATTCATTTGCAAAAATTTTCTACTTTCTAATTCCATTATTTTATTTATTAACTCAGAAAACCACCTAGTGAAATAATGAATTTAGAAACAAATTTTACTCGACTCACTCCAGACCTTTAACCTTTTCCTCGCTTCCTAATTTCCTTACCAAGCTTTCTTCAATTATTTTTTAAATAATGTTGTCTGCTGTACTTTTAAACATTTTCATTCCTGTATATAAAAATATATTCAAGTGAAATACCGAAGAAAAAGTTTCCAATTGATCTATTCTAGACTATCAATCAATATTTTCTATCATTTTTGGCACAAATTTTTTTAAAAATTCGCGTAAAATATAATATACCAGTCAGACAAAAATAAATTGATAAAAGATCAATAATAGTAATAAACACAATTGATTTTAGGGATAAAAATCGTTACTAATAATAAAAAATAAATCAGATGAAAGATTTATTACTAATCTTAGTAAAAAAAGTTTAATAAATAATCTCATGCTATCTCGTCCTATCAAAACCCTTAATCTATCTCTATGTTCCATCCATTACAACTAACATTTCATTCGGTTCCTCATTAACAAATCTGTAATTTTTGATATGCAAGCCCATTATTGACAGGCATCATTTGTTTTTTCAAACAATAAGATTGAATCCCTCAAATCTGATTTGGAGTCGTTAAAATGCCTAATCCGTCAGTTAAGACGTATTTTAAATCTTAATTGAAATCTTTTCCTCCTTTCTGTATATCAAAATTCAGATAATTTTGCTTTAACACGATCACATTTGGTAAGCATCGCAGCAAATCCTCTAATTTCCGAAAGTTGTTCACCAATGTTCATTAACAGTGAATATTTGTGCACATTTATCGATGCTGTATGACAGAATTTGGCATCCGGCGGATTCTCTAGCATTTCACGTTAAATTATCTACTCCGTTGAAATTCTGAACTTTGACATAAATTCAACTTATTTACTTTTATATTTCTTAAATCGATTCGACCTGAAATCTTATTCATTGTTTTCAAGGTTTTCCTTTGAAAATTTTACTCGACAATTAATAAGATTTGAATCATATATGATTCATGTATATTTCCCCGGCCGAATCAAGAATAAAATACACAGAACATTTAGACTTAGAAAGAAATTTATTACCATTATTTATTTTATAATAAGCCGCTGAGATTTAATATCTATTTTATTTCATTTTATAATATTATAAGATCAATAAATTCAAATTAGACAAAAATTGATTAATTTATTGTTGTCTGAAAATGTAGAAACAAGAAATTGAAAATATTCAATCAATGGTGATCCATATTAAAGATTTTACGGATATTAATAGCAGTTGATAATATATTTATATTTTTTATGGGGTGGGGGTTTCATTCACCTTTTAAACACATTAAGGGGTTAATATCGAGACACTAATAATGGTTCATATTTATCACCACAATAAAGCAATAAATAAGAAATTGAATGACATCATAGATATTTGCCATATGGCCAAGATGACGTAATTATGGAATTGGAGATTGAACTTGTTTTTTGAAATATGTGTATATATTGCAAATAAATAATTGTTATATTATATATATAGTGGAATCTTAGATTGAAAATGTTGCTATATGATTGCAGAAACAAATGTATATTAAGGCTATTGTCGATAATTGTTTACACATTATTCGTACACAATAAATTCCATTGAGTTTGTAAATAAATTGTAAATCCGATTAATTTCTATCATTTGTGTATCAAATTGTGTACATGTGACAAATATATTATATATATATATCTTCATGTGTGCTGCCCGATATCATTCTGCCCGATGTACTAGTTCACTGTGCGTATCAATAATATTTTGGAACTGATCCATAAATAATTTCATGTCATAAGGAATCGTATTTCCTTTTCCAAAAATTTCTTGTGTCACGTGTGAAATTATTTCAAAGGGATTTATTGGCGTTAATGATGCGTACAATTTCTCCCTGTCGGAAGCACATAATCCGATTCCCGTTTGCAAGCACAAACCAACAAATTATTTTGATTTGTATTATTCAATATTTTTCACTATCAATTATTTAGAGTAATTATTTAAATGATTAATGATTTCTGTTATCATAAATGGTTTTCTTACTTTATGATTCCAAAAGTTTTGATTGAAAAAATTACATCTCTAATGTGATTGAGGATCTTTCAGACTTTAAAAGCTTCATATCTTTTTATGTAACTCTAATGGCTTTTAACTGTTTTCTAAAAATAATAAAAACCCAATGAAGACATCACAATGACAAAATACATATTTCTAGCCTGATATTTTTATTTCCCTTGATTATGGTAAATATTTTCTAGTTTATTAGTCTACCATAAACGCCTCCTCTTATCCGGTGATTTTTATCAGTTTTCTTTCAGGATATTATTATAGTTACATGGCATGATGACATTAATGGTAATTCAAAATTTTAATTTTAGTTTTTGTCTTTAATAAATTTTTCTTGAAAATTGTCCCAAGTTTCTATTTAACACATTTATCGCTAACCTAGTATGAGCTAAATAATCACACAAGCCAAAGTTAAAATTATTGATCAATTTGATTAAATAATATTAATTAATTATTGATTGATATTGTATTAATGCATCATGGGTTAGTATAATAATATATTCAACAAAGTCCACATTTTTAGAGGGGCATTCTAAAATCTACCCAAAAAAATTAAAGATTGAAAATCTATCCAAAAAGTTAAATTTGAATAAAATATCAAACCAATGATAAAATATACACGAATCCTAAATTTTAGCGTAGGATTTAAAACTAACATTTAATTTTTGCAAATTCGAATTTAACTTTTTGGGTAAATTTCGAATTTAATAATTTTTTTGTAGATTTTGAATTAAGCAACTTTTTTGGGTATTTTTAAAATTTCCCCTATTTTTAAAGAATAGTACAAATTTACATAGATTTTCAATTTTACGGATGATTCGGTTACTAATAAATGTCATCTCAGAACAACTTATTTATAAAATTTTGTATAGCTCTTAATTTAATGTAAGTTTGAATTTGAAAATCACTCTTATTAATGCGATACTCTTCTAAATGCAAAATTAAAGCGTTTTCTAGTTTTGAGATAGTTTTTAAACCTCCCTAATTTTCATGTAACTTTCCTTTCCTATACTAGCTTATAATGAAAGTCAATGAAATATTACAGTGGCATGATATGATGACATTAATGGTAATTCAAAATATTAATTTTAGTTTTTGTCTTTAATAAATTTTTTACTTGAAAATTGTCCCAAGTTTCTATTTAACACATTTATCGCTAACCTAGTATGAGCTAAATAATCACACAAGCCAAAGTTAAAATTATTGATCAATTTGATTAAATAATATTAATTAATTATTGATTAATATTGTATTAATGCATCATGGGTTAGTATAATAATATATTCAACAAAGTCCATATTTTTAAAGAATAGTACAAATTTACTTAGATTTTCAATTTTACGCATCACACGGTTACTAATAAACTTATTTACATAATGTAAGTTTGGATTTGAAAATCACTTTACTAATAATGGACCTCAATATATAAAGAATATAAAAATTAACCCTGATGTTTCAGAAATAGTTGATTGCGTACGATATTCGTGCTATACTTTTACCCGATTTTATACTCTTCTAATTGGAAAATTAAAGTGTTTTCTAATTTTGAGATATAGCAGTGTTTATATTTTTTAAACTTTCCTAATTTTCATGTAACTTTCCTTTCCTATACCAGCTTTTACTGAAAGTCAATGAAATAAAAGCCAGAAAAGGTGCCGAGCTTGTTCAACAACTCATTGATTACTACCGAGCTCAAACCAAGTAATTATTTGGCCTATATCATTTCAGACATCTTAACCATCTATTAGCTACTTCAAAGACAGTCTAAAAATGATGGAACACATGGGGCTTTTTATGAATGACTTAGTTCATCATATTGATGAAATTAAGAATAAAAATTCTGATGAAAATCAACTATTAGCATCAACTCGTAGAGAATTGAGATCCATGATAGAAAAAGTAATCCTAATAAAACAGAAATAAATAGTAAAAACATGATATCTCAATCCAGAATAAATCCGTACTGCCCGGTACACAGCAAGGATACTCATTACATCAGCCCCAAGGTAATAAGGCATATGGTACATCTAAGGATGGGTGGTTGTTGAAAAAATCCGAAGGTATGGTAAAACGAGTTTGGCAGAAGCGAAGAGTTACAATTTCCGATCAAAATTTAATGCTTTTCCATGGGGATGATAGTAAACAACCGGTAATTTTGCCAATGCTTACCTGTCACATTAAACATCCGGTCGGAGGAGATTCTGATTCACTTTGCTTTGATTTGATATCAAGTACTAATGATACTTTGGAAATTCTTTTTACACGCACTTTTATTCTCCAGACAATCGGACGTACAATTTTCGGGCTGAGGATGACAAGAGTCTCGAAGAGTATGATTTGAATATGTTTATTTATTAATTAATTACTTTCAATAACACTAATTAAATCGAAGTAATCAACTAATAAAATTGCGATATAACGCATATTGATATTCAACGGGATCATGGAATTTTAATTATCTCTGTGCTAGATGGATTTTATTGATTTAGGATCAGTTTTATTGATTTTACTACAAATTGCTATTTCTAATATTATACAAATATTGATTTTCCCCATTGTTCTAATTTCGTGAATATGTGAATAATTACAAGTAATTTTTCAATAAATATCGGAAATCAATTTTTAAAACTATTGATTTTATTGAAAAATTATTATGATTGTTATTAATTTATAGATTTTTTGAAATTTCAGAAATTGTGCAAATATTGATTTTCCTTATTGTTCTAAAATCATAATTCGATTTGTCAAATCAAATAAATTAATTAAATTTAATGATAAATTATTTTTCAATAAATATCGGAAATCAATTTTGAAAACTATTGATTTTATTAAAAATCAATGAAATCAATAATTTTTAAAATTAATATTTTAAAATCTTAGATTGTTATTAATTTATAGATTTTTAGAAATTTCAGAAATTGTGCAAATATTGATTTTCCCTCTTGTTTCATAATCGTAATTCGATTTGTCAAATCAAATAAATTAATTAAATTTAATGATAAATTATTTTTCAATAAATAGCGGAAATCAATTTTGTTGAAAATCAATGAAATCGATAATTTTTAAAATTAAAATTTTAAAATATTAGACTATTATGATTGTTATTAATTTATAGATTTTTAGAAATTTCAGAAATTGTGCAAATATTGATTTTCCTTATTGTTCCAAAATCATGATTCAGTTTCTCAAATAAAATAAATTAATTAAAATTTATGATAAATTATTTTTCAATAAATATTTGAAATCAATTTTTAAAACTATCGATCTTGTTGAAAATCAATGAAATCAATAATTTTGTAAATTTCTAATATACATTATAGATCCTTATTAGCTTACACTATCTCAAAAATTGATAAATATTGATTGTTTTTATGGTTTCCATTTTATTATTTTTAAACTACTTAAATCAAATAAAATTATCAATAAAAAATCAATTTTTAAAATTTAAATTTATACGATAAATTCTTAAGTAAATTTTTTTCATTGTTTCGGTTTTTTTTATTCTGCAAAACCTTAAAAAATTAAATTTTTTCATTTTTTAAACTATTAATTTTGTTGAGAATCAGTGAAATAAATTCTTTCATTGTTCCTATTTCGTGATTCTGTGGATAAAAGCTATTGTGAAGGAACTGAAAAGCGAAATAGAAAAGATAAAAGATTAAGAAAAAGTAAATGATAAAGACAAAGTAAAGTCAAAATTGTAAAGTGAAAAATCAAAAAAGATAAGGTGAATATTATAAATGATAAATGTATAAGGAAAAGAACGTGAATAAAAATAATAAGAAAGAATAATGTTAAAAAAAGGAAAATGCGGATAAGAAAAGAAGAAAGTCAATGAAAAATCAAAACAAGAAATATGAATGATTTAATGCAAAATATTATTTTGTAAGAAAAATGTAAATATAAAAGATGAGAACGTGTAATAAGAAAAGTGAAAGATTATTGTGATGGAATCAGAAATGCAAATTAAAATAGATAAAAGTTTATTGACAATGAAAAATTAGAAAGATTAGTCTATAGGAAAGGTAAACTTGAATCAAAATAGTCTAAATATTATTGTTTATGAAAAAAAATTGAGAAAAATATGAATAAAAGACTCAAATTATTTTGGTGAATGGAAAGGAAACTTGAATAAGAAAAGGTGAAAGATTATTGTAAAATTGAGTGAAATGAGAATACAAAGAACAAAATATTAATATATTGGAACAAAAGTGAATGAAAAGAACAAAAAAAAGAAAAACATAATTAAAAAAAGACATTAAAAAAAGATATTATGTTGAATTCAAAAAGACATAAGAATGAAGTAAAGATGGAAAACATGAATAACAGAGGAGTACGGGTTATTGCAAATGAGAGGGGAGTGTGAATATAGGAAAAGGTGAAAGGAGTACAAAATACGGTAGTTGTTTCTGTAGAAACAAAGTTGGGAAATGTGTGAAAATTTGTAATACGAATTTAGCAGATCTCTCATAGAAACATTGACTAATTGATTAAATTCACAGAACAGGAATGAAATTATGCCAATAAATAAATATAATGCTGAATATTGGTGGAATTATAATCCCAATCATCAATTGCTAGGAACATGCGCTACATGACATAATTCATGTGATTTGTCAACGGGAATTCCTGAATCTCAACTCCCACAACGCAATAATTAACACGACATAGAGAAATTGCCATTGAATAAAATTCATCATTAAATATTTCAATATCTGTTCGCTGCCAGATTTCATTCCTTGCATAATAATCGACTTTATCGCTACTGGAATATCCAATCTTTAGACGTTTGGCATCGGCTCATCATTTCCTTTGGCCAGGCATTACTGTAAACACAATCCATATAGATTTGGTATTGTTTGTATAAGGCTTATCAATTGTTTATTTAATGCAAATATTATCAGCCGTTCTGGTCAGTAATAATAACAAAATAGTTTGAAGATAAAGTGATGTATAATATGTTATTGTTGTTGTCAATGGATAACTGTTATACCTCATGAATTCCATGGACTACTCTAATTTCAGTTGTACAGGGGTAAGGGGATCAATCAGTCAATTTTTGGCCCAATAGGATACACTACACTTCTCCAACAATTTGTAATTTATAAAGCTCTCCATTATAGGAATATATGGGATTCGACAGGTAGGATAATGAGGATGGTCAGTGAAATACTGCCCATAGAAGGTCCGTAGGAAATAAGAAATGGAGTAATTATTGCGTCACATGTGGTATAAAACAATCGAGAGCAAAGATCTGAGCATTCAATGACAATCGCTCTTTAAACCTATTCATGATGTTTGATTTATTACGTTTCATTTATAACTATTTGACAAACTTAATTATGGAATCGAGTTCTTTATGTTATTATTCTATTAATACTTCATATCGCTTATAGTTTATCAAATTGTTGTCAGAATTATATAAATATTAAACTATTTATTCTTATTATTATATTAACAATAGAAATTTTATTATAGAATTACAAAATATTTTTAACTTTTATTATTATTTAAAATTATTATTATTTAAAAATATTTTATTTATTTTTAAAAACATTATTTTTTTAATTATTTATTAAAATTAATTTTTAATTATGATATTATTATTATTTATTATTATTATTATTATTATTATTATTATTATTATTATTATTATTATTATTATTATTATTTATTATTATTACTATTTTAATTATTGTTTATTTTTTAATTATTATTAATATTTAATTTAATTATTTTTTATTATTATTATTTATATTTATTTTAATTATTATTAATATTTATTTTAATTATTATTTTTTATTTAATTTTAATAATATTTATTAAAATTAATTTATAATTTTAATTAAAATTAATAGTGAATAAATAACATAAATGGTACATATAATATCTAGTTAAAAAAATATTTGATATTTGATATATTTCTATATAGCGGTTAAATTCATAGCAAACAATTTTGTGTATTAATTATGTAATCTGCATTAGAAGTTCATTTAAGTAAATTATTTAATCTCAGTATGTTTCTGATTATAATGAATTATTGTGAATAATGGTGAATAATTGTGATAATATTAAGAATAAAATACAGCAATAAATAATATTAAATCTCCATGAGCGATAAGCTTATCAAATTATCCTTTATTTGTATTGGAGCACCATCAGAAATTTTATCAACCGTCCAATGAAATAATAAATCCGCTTGAAACAGGCGATATTATGAAATAGAAATTATCGAAAGATGTCATATTCTATGATGGGAGAATTGCGAGAAAATCTCACCTCTAGAGACTCCATTATTTGCAGTTTATGCGGCCCATTGTATGAGGTACATGTCTAGAAACTGAAATCTCGGTTGCCATAGTAACATTAAGTTTACCGGTTTTAACAATCGATAGGCTAAGAAAATATAATATATAATTTCTGTCTATCTTTATTCAATATTTTCTATTTTAACGAAATCTCGACGTTTTTCAATAGCAAGATATAATTTGGTTTTGAGACTTTTTGATAATGTTCTATAGATTCTGTAATTTTTCCTCGTTCTTCTACTTCATCTTCATTCATTTTCATTTCCAGCTTTTCTGCACACTCCATACTGTCATCAGAAAAGTCAATCACATCAGATGATGATCTTTTATTACACTGACAATTATTAGACTTATTAATTAATTATTAATATTAACAAAGGATGGATTCAACAATCATTTATTTATAGCACTTTAATAAGAAATTATGAAATATATTTACAAATAGCGAGAAAATGATGACACATTCATAATAACATTCATAATAACATTCATAACCGAAAATGCCAGGTCCTAGAAACATGACTTTCATTACCAGCCTGCTATTATTTTAATCATTGTCAAATATTAAATACAGAATTTCAAAATTATTAAAATACAATCCTTGATTAAGATCATTAACTAATGTACCATGTCATTTAATGAATTTTTTTTTCTTAATATCTTGTTTGGATAGCTATAAAAACTTGGTAACACATGCAATTAGTAATGTGGCAAACAATTAGACAATTTAAAGCATATCTTGAGGTTCCACAATTGACCTAAAGTATAGGCATATTTCGATAAAAAAGCAATAATCTTTAAAAAAAACATTTTTTTATAAGTAACATATTTATGTTATGGTTTAACTTTTTAACAGTCTGTACATAACATTACAAGTAATAAGAACCATATCTGTGAAGGGAAACCACATGCAAACTGTCTAACATGTTTTTATAACTACAAATGATGTTGGGCTTTGGTGTCCAGTTTTGGCATTTTCGATCTCGATTCCAAGCGTGCTCTAATGAATCCGTCGCGTTTTTCTGGACCACACACCATTTCGGATGCTTCTGTCACTAGCTTGATATGTCTCTCTACTGCCTGGGTGTGACAAGGATAGCGGGCGAAATCCAGTCTTGGCGTTTCTTCTTCCCGGATTATGGTTAACAAAGTATCTTCGTCAATGTCCACTACGATTGGAGGCTCTGTGATCGGAGTTTTCTGCCAATCGATCATGTCTATGTAGCTAGTAGCTTCAAAGTTGATTACTGGCACGCAGAAAGATCTAACTGAAGTCGTACGTTTCTGCTTTCTGGATTTCAGTATGCGTCGCAGAGCTAACTCGCGTATATCTGATCTTTCATCGGTAAGCATCGCAAGCAACCGATGTCATCAATGGCAGATTTGGTACACATCTGCCTCTGTGTCGACTCTTTACGGATATACCGCTCTTGTAATCTACTGGATTCAACCTCATCAACTCCAGCTATGATCATACTGCGTGAACCCCGCTGATCTTCTAGAAAGTCACGTTCAATTGTGGGTATCTTTCTTGACTTCTCACAGTGACACTGAGACATACAAGAGCACTTGCAGGAGCAAATGTCAAAGAGTTTAATCGATTCATCTTTAAACTGCGATATTTTCTCTCTGTATGGTTCTGAGTCCTTCCTAGATTTATACGGCTTCAGCAATTTCATGAACGTCTTGTGGTACACGTTCAACATTTCATGAACACGGCGGTGGCTTACATGTGGTATGGAAGCTTTGTCCCATATTTGTTCTACTTTCATTGACACTGTTTCTGCCACGTTGCGATGTGAAGGATCTTTATTGTTCAATTCGCATTTCAGTCTCTGCTTTGTCAGGTTGTAGCATTTCATAACATCTGCATAAGTCGGTAGTTGATTGTCGGGCATCTCGGATGGACCACCAAAGATGACACAAGACACTTTCTTTCTGGTTACAGCCATTGCAACTCTAAAAAGGAAAACCAGAGGCATTTTAAATCCATATTATTTAAATGCCATCAATGACTTCAATAATATGTTATAATATTACCTCTTATAATGAAGTATCGTAGTGGAGTAATTATTTATCACTAACAATACTACATACAGCGATTCAAAAAAAATACAATGTTATGCAATATGTATGCAATAATCCGTCTGAATTGACTCTAGAAACAGGAAGTGCAGCGTGTGAATGCGTAGAAAAGTGAACTAATAATGATCTTTTAGTTAACAGTAAGTAACGATAACGTATTAGTGGAAGCAAAAAGTTGCCAATTCCTTGTAATGAAAAGAACACCGGATAGCAAATACATTATCGTTTTCTTATCAATGGTTACATTTTAAAGTTGGTTGTGGAACCTCAAGACATTATTTAAATTATTGTTTTTCTTTACAGAGTACTTCATTTGACCTCATAGCAAGTTTTTATAACTATCCAAAGTCTACTAAGTCAAAAAAATTTTTTTCGGTCATTTTCACTCCACCCTAATGTTCAATGCCATGAATTTCTTCTGTATCATTTAAATCAAAACCAAATCCTACATTTTTCGAATATTTCCTATTGTTCATTTTAAAATTCGGAATTATTTCTTGAATCTGGAAATCCAATAGGGAATGTTGTATTTGTTGGCAAAAATACAAATTAATTAAAACATCAAATTGTAACATCCAAAAGAATAAAATTTTGTAAATTCATAATTTGAAAAGAAATTTTCTCACAAATATATGTTATCTATTGGTTTGTACATTAACCTCTATTATAGATAAACAGTTCTTCAACCTTTTTATAACATCAAAAAATATAGTTTTTGGTGTACCTACAGGAATTTATTTAATTCTATTATATTTAGAATTCTAATTTGGCGTTAATTAAATATTTTTAAAATACTTTATTTAAATTACTTTTTAATAATTGATAAAACTAATGATTATTTAATTAATTAGAATCAATATACAAATTTAATCGTTTTTATTAAGAAATCAATATTAATAATATTTAATTTAATTTCCTGCTATATTAACTATATTTTGCTATATCAGACTTTTAATTTAAGTCAAAGCTAAAATGAAATAAATAAAAACAATTCTAATATTTCAACAGCACAGATATGCCCATGTATCACACATGTCAGCGTTCATCAAATATATGCACTCTAATTTCGATTATTGTTGTTTGCCAACCTCTTCATTCCATTAAACCAGGTGTAAAATTAAGGAAAAATTAAGCAATTTTGTCCAATGTTCAAAAAATATGGAGTATTTCATCTCGTGAAAATAGAAAATAATCACATGAAAAATATTTTTCTAATTTTAGATATTTTACCTATTATATTGAAATTTCACTGTAAATTCAATTATATATTTATAATATTTACACTAATATTGTCTGATGAAGTACATCCTTTACTATCGGATTTATAATAACTGAGGAACTATAATTTTCAGGTGGTTGTCGGTTTTAAGTAACGCAAAAACTGCAGTTTTTGAGCAGGCAATGAGTTTAGACGCAAATGAGGATGATTCATTCAGTAAAGAGAGTACATATTCTCTTGATGCAAACTCATTGTCCAATGTCAATCACAACAATACTTTCATTTATAATTCAAATAATCCCATGATCTCATCTACCATTTCTTTCAAATATAACGGAGCCGATATAGATGGCTCACCTAGTCATAATAGGAAAGCGGTGTTGAAAACAATCAGAAAATTCGAAGGCAATGATAAATGTGCTGATTGTGGAGCGTTAGGTAGGACTGTATTATATTATCTGATATCTAAATATTGAAAATTAAAATTAATTTCTATTTGTAAAAAAAAATAAATTTGTGAAATTTTCAATCTTTACTTGCATTCAAATATTCGCATTTAAAATAAATTTTCATGAAAATCGGTGAGAATATTTGAAAAAAAATCGAATTCAGGTAAGTTTGTTGAGAAAAATGATTTTATATTAATAAAATTGAGATAATATTATTTTCAAAAATAATCATTAATAATAAATCAATCAATATTTTTTATAAATAGCAAATAAATCAATATTAATATATTAATTATAAATAATAAATAAATCAATATAAATAAAATTTAAATAATATTATTTTCAAAAATAATCATTAATAATAAATCAATCAATATTTTTTATAAATAGCAAATAAATCAATATTAATATATTAATTATAAATAATAAATAAATCAATATAAATAAAATTTAAATAATATTATTTTCAAAAATAATCATTAATAATAAATCAATCAATATTGATAAAATTTGATATAATATTAATGGTAAATTGATTATAATTGATAAATTAATTTAAATAATCAAGAAATCAGTATCATTAAAATTTAAATAATATTGATGATAAAATAAATTAATATTAATAAAATTGAAATAATAATGATAATCTTGATAAGTATATTAATATTAATTATAAATTAATCAATATTTTTTATAAATCGCAAATAAGTCAATATTAATGATAAATTAATTATAAACTGAGACTGATATTTCTTTAATTATTTCTTCATCATTCAAAATTTGGAATCCAGGATCGTTTACATCTTTTTCGTCACATTCACCACATATTGAAAGTTGTGCTATTGCTCGCGTTATGTCTTAAAAATCACTTGTTACTGCGTTATTTGAACATACTAATGGTCTTTTCAAAATTTTGCTCCATGATTTTTTCAACGTTGACACTCCTAAAGAATTCCAACTTTCTGCTGCCATGTAACAACAATCTTTTAAATTAATTTTCTTATGAAAACGGATAACTGTTCATTATTTTCGTCTGCTAGCAATAATCGTCGAAGGATCTGTGTTCTATACAAGCGTTTAAATGTTTCTATTACACTCTGATCCATCGGTTGTATTACAGACGTGACATTTGGTGGAAGAAATTTTACCGTAAACATTTCATTGATCTGATTCAAACATTCTATAGATGAGTGGGACGATGCATTATCTAGTAATAATAATGTTTTCCCCTTTTATCTATAGAGTTTTGATATTTTTTCATTTGAAAGTAGTTTCAATTCGTCAAAGCAGCAAATTCGAAAAATTTGTGTTTTTATTTTTAACAAAAATTGATAATCGAGGTTCTACTGTATTAATAAAATTGAAATAATATTAAAATCATAAAATGATCATAAAATCATTACGACATTTTTCTTGCCCCAAATGAACCCGGCAAACACTTATTGACTGAATGTGTTGTAAATTGCATCTATTCTATTTATATTGGTTTCGAAATAGTGAACGATTTATGAGATTATCAGCTTCTGCTTTCATAATACATTTGATTAAATGTGAAAGACCTTTCATATGCTAGTCAATTCTGTTAATGTGCCTCCGCTAGTTAATAACTGAAAAGCAAAAATTTTCCCAGTTCAGAAGTAGAACCAGTAATAGAAGTTGTTTTTCTTTTGATTTTAATAAATTAGCAGTAAAAAAAATTTGTAAGAAATAAGAATAAAAAATATTATATTAATGTATGTATATTATTGATTATATATTGATGAAATAAATATTTCATTAAATAAATTGATAAAATTATGTTCATGTATCATTTATTCCTTTTTTGTGCGGGGCTCCGCGTATAATATTTTCCCCAGGCCCCGCAAATATACATATAGAATTGTCATAACTATTCTGATATTATAGCTAGTTCAAATGAAATCCTTTCCAATCATACCAGGCCACTAAAGCTTGTGTGATCTTCGTACTCCATATGTTTGTCCTTTCTACTAAGCCCAACGATTGTGACAATTGTGAAGCATTTTTGAAAGAAAAGAACGTTTTGAAAGAACTAAACACCTGTGACCATAAATATATTTACATATAATCTACACTCATTCAAAAATAGCATTCAGATCATGTCGCTGGTCTCGCTGAAAGTTCTCTAGGACAACATTGGTTTACTATACAGTCACTTCTCATTGATAACTATTACATTCCGGTGTATCTCATTTAAAATGGTCTGTGTTGCATCTTGCTAACTGTAAGTTTGCGGGGTATCCACCGGGTTAGAACACTTTGTGAGATTATCTTTCGGAATCTTCGTACACTTGACCGCGATAAAACAATCTTGTGTGGATATCCATGGGTAATTTTCCAATAGCTACATTTATGAGAAAAATCTTTGCATCTTGTCTATCTGGGTTTGGCTTGTTCCTTTCCATGATAGAAATTTACGTGCCTTCCCCTGAACTAATTATGGTCTCATTGCCCTAGCCAGTAACCAACTGCTTTGTAATCATTCTTTTCGAGAGTAGCTATGAAGAAATTGATATGGAATTGTATCATTAGAAAACAGCGCTAAAACATTTAAAGCATTTATTTATATATTTTTTAATAAATTAATTTTGAATAAGTGAAATATAGAAAAATTATTTAGTATTCGATGTTTAGTAGTTATAAATATTCCGGGATTTCTGGGAACTAAAATTTGCGGGATTCGAGAATCCCTGGCGCAAATAGAACCATTTAGGGGTCCAAATAACTACATCATATATAAACTAAAATTTCCCATTACGGATATTAAATAATCCTAAAAAATATAACAGATTACATTTGAGACCGATGTAAATCAGCAAATTACAATGCAGTTACTCGTATATAAATTCAGTATAAACTCAAAAAAGTTCTTTCTAAATAACACCGAATGCAAAAATCCTAAATTTCGCAAATTATCTTCAAAAATTTTTAATAGATAATTTTGGCAAAATATAAGATAAATCAGAAATTTTACCAATGTGAATAACTTAATTTTTATTGATTGTGAGACAGTGATAATTTGAACTTATTTTATAGATCCGGAATGGGTCAGTGTGAATTTGGGTGTTTTGATTTGCCTGGAATGTTGCGGTGTTCATAGGGAACTAGGAGTCCACCATTCTCGAACTCAGTCACTGAGAATGGACACTTTCTATAGTTCACAATTATTGGTAATTTATTTATACCAATAATTACCGCATATTAATTATCAATTCGGTTTTGATTAGTTACCTCGATTTATCGGCAATAAGTTATTCAATGAAGTCTATGAATCGACATTGGCTAGTGGTGTAAAGCCCGTTCCATCAGATGCCGTTAATCGAAGGTTTATATTATTAATAATAGTTTTGTTATACCTAATATTGACTTATAATAATAATAATAATAATAATAATAATAATAATAATAATAATAATAATAATAATAATAATAATAATAATAATAATAATAATAATAATAATTAATAATAATAATAATAATAATAATAATAATAATAATAATAATAATAATAATAATAATAATAATAATAATAATAATAATGATAATAAATTCGTGAATATAAAAAACATCGATATCTTTATTGATTCATAGTCAATTTTTTAATAAATACAATGTCAATAATGATAATAGTTAGGTAAGCATTTTTCGCAGTTTTTATTAATTGAAAACTTTCCAAATACCAAACTTCACTCAAATACAAAATTCAGGTGATCTTTCTGATTGAATCTTTTCCGTTATATTTCTCTTCTTTATATTTCTCTTATATATTTCTCTGCTATGAAACATAATTTTTTGGAATTATAATTTTATAAATAATTCTTCAACCTCCAATCGGAAAGATCAGCTAAGTTTCGTATTGGATTGAGCAGTATCAAAAATTTTCAAATAATAAACACAATTCATTTCTCTACCGAAAATTTTTAATAATTATGCTGATAATAAAGATAAATTGCATACTCCATGTAATGGGCAATATCAAAAGAATCTAATTCGAACTTGGATTACGAAAAAAAAATAAATTCACATTAAATGAAATATATAAAATTCACGTGGTAGCCTAATATGATAAGGCATTTAGTCATACATCACAGAAAGCTAAGAGTTAGCCGTAGTAAACTCATAGATATTACTCATTCCACTAAGTAATTTCACTTTAAAAACCCTAGAAAAGAGTTGTTTTGAAAATTCGGCCAATAGTCTGAAAAACAAACTGAAGTTTATATCAATTGACAAAAAGAGGTAATTGAGATCTTACTAATATTCATTTACAATCAAAAGTTCCCATTAATAGCTTACCAAGATTTGTCCACGTTATTAATTAATACCCATTCAGTGACAAAATCAATCCTTTCACCATGTTACTTAGATTTTCTATATATTTCTGTCTCATACTCCCCATCTTTTCGTTGAATTAACCAATCCATAAAGAAGAAAATAATAAAAACCAAACAGGCTGTGCTGAAAGGTTTATTGATTTATTCTGATCTGAACAGGTTCAAGTTTTTATTGATTATCATTTTGAAGCACATCAAGGTCAATTTCAATAGATTATATAGAAAATTTCTATAATATTCGGAAAGTGGCGCTTATCGATTATTTGTTAAAAATTATTCGAAATAAAATATAATTGATTTATTGAATTTATATATTTATTAAAAATCAACAAAAAATCAATTGCAATATATTGATTTTCTACCCCACAGTGATTCGGTATCAGCGATGCAGCAACGGAGAAGCTTCATTCGATCAAAATATATTGATCGGAAATATGTGAACAGAGTAAGTGGTGATGACAAATCATATCTTAAACAAGACTTGCTGTTAGCCATACAAAGTGCGAACATCAAAAATTTGTTACAAGTAAGAATTTTGCAATCAATTTTATATATTCGATATATTTTTCTTTATGTAATTGTTGGTGGGAAGGTGTTCCATTATCTTGACATATGATTGATTATATATTATGATCATGAAATTTTGTTACCAATTAAAGCCGCTTATCGTTCTCTCTGCAGAACTGCCTAATTTCATTGTTTTCCCCACTGTTATTGGCATATATCATAATAATTGCTTTTTTCCATATTTAACATTTAGATCAATACTAAAGTTTTTCGCTTTTTAACGAAAATATGATTAGTTTTTACAGCGCTAAAGAATTATTATAATACAAAGTGATTTTATTGCATCACAAAAAATTAATGATAATTCAATATGAGGCCGTTTGATATTGAGTGATATCCAAAATTTAATTACCGTTGTACTGAATTATTATTATGCAAAAATTCAAATCAATAAGTTATAATTATTTAAAATCCTTTTTAATATTTGACATAGTATAATTGAATCAATTATATATTATTCGATAGCGAAATCAATTTTCAAATAATATTGAAATAGAAATGTCATGTTGTAGATTAAAATTTTAAGTTATTGTAAAATGTTAGAATTCTCATTTCGAATTATTATGCAATGAAATATTATGGAATTAAATTAACTCCTTTCATTCAAATTATTCCCTCTCCCAAATAAAATATAGATTATCAAATATAAATTTGAGATGCAATATTTTAATAAAACCTTTATTTTAGTTTTGTTTTGAGAATAAAAAAATGAGGGAAAACGGACGAGGAACTTCAAAATTTTAATAACCTTATTGATTTCTATCAAAAAGATATTGATTGTAACAAAAAAAACTCACGAATATTAAGCTGTGTTACAAAAGATTTGAAGAAATTAAAATAAAATATTTATATTCTCACAATATTTGATACTTTGCCGATATCAACTTGTACAGCAGAGCGTTCTTTTTCATCACTTAAGTACCTGAAGTCATATTTAAGAAATACCATGGATGAAAAAAGGTTAAACGGTTTGGCTTTGTTATATATTCATCAAGACATTGAAATAAGTCCGGATGAAATACTTCCTGAATTAATGAAGAGACAAAGATGAATTAATATTATATTGTAATATATTCTATGTAATATACATTGTTGATAATTAATAATAAATTTGTTAATTATCTTCAAATATTTTTTTGTTTTTCCGTGTCAACCTTTAACATTAAATTTTATCAATTCTGCCAAATTTCAACACCCGTACCTCCTCCGATAGAACAATTTTACTCATATTTAATATGGTATCCTTAATGTCAAATTTATAAATACCATATAATCTCCTTAAATTATTTAATTTCTTAATATGGCTATCATATTTGTTCTTTAATTTTAAAACAGAAACATTTATACACCATTTGATACAATATTGAAAGCGAAAATTACCAATTAACTTGATCAAAAACAATCTCATTAGATTCAAATCACTGTCAATTAACCGTTTGTTTTCTTCCGTGCTTCTAAAATTCTACGTAACGTTTTTTGGTGAATTGATCGAACATCCTCAGTAAGTATATATATAATTCTACAACACAGATCGATACAAACATTATTACAGCTGGTAAAATTCAAGTGCAACAAACTTAAAATGCACACACACTTACCAAACCACAAAAAACCTCCCTAATTGGACGCATACAAAGGAAAGTGCGCTATCTATTCCATAACATTTATGAATATCTTTATTGTATATTTTAGATTCAGTCTTAATAGTTATTTCCATTATTTTCTTAAAACATTCAGTATTATATATTATAATAATTTATTTATATATATTCTATAAGAGTTACTTTTATGCTTTCTTATAAACTAAGTTCCAATTTAATCAGCCTTCTGATAGACCGAAAACATTTTATTAGATATGATGAAACCTTGGTATTTATCTGAACCACTTTGCAACTCAATAATAGAATAGCTAGTTTCTACTAATTCCTTTTGATAAAATCTTTTAAATTCTTTTTTTGATCTTGGATTGTGTCTGTTTTGGCAACTCGTCTTCTTTCTCAAAACCTACAACATCTTCATCTGTTCTTGTCACTGCCAATGACTGATCATTATCAATTGTTGCTCAATCTTTAATAAAATCTTGCAATGTTTAATCAGCTGCTATCTCAAGTTTATTTTCAGCTTGTTTAAATACAAATTGATTCTTGGGGACTTTATCCCAACAACCCACTATTGATTCGGGCTTTACTGCATCCCAAGCATTTTATGCTAGATAAAAAGCATCCTTCGAATTCAAATTTTTATCTCCAGTAAGAACACATCTGTAATGACGTAATTTCACTTTTACACAACAATATTTTTTTATTGTTTTTAATTTAAAATGTTTACTCATTATTTTTCACTGAGTTTTATCTAATTATTACTTTATTTATAGTAGAGTATTTTTGGGTCATTAAAATGTGTAATTTTTTTCAAACTTCTCTAAAAAATGCACGTGTTACTGTTTCATAGGCTTATGGTGAAGGTGCTGATTTAATGGTTCAATTCAATGTTGAGGATAATTCAAATATCGGTAAGCAGATGAATACTGGATTGCATTTAGCTTTGGAATTATCGGAACAACTTGATACCAAGAAGCGCAGTTGCATGTATGAAATAAATTGGGACGATGATGCCAATTTGAAAAGCAATACATCTTTATTAACCATTGTGGAATTCATTCTTCAAAACAGTCCCAGGTTAGGCTATAGTGACTCGAAACATAACATTATCTCTCAATAATAGTGCCAATTTAAAACGGATAAATGCTAAAGGTGATACAATATTGCATCAAGCAGTTCGCACAAACCATTTGGATGCTGCCAAAATCATTTTGAGATCTGGTGTTGTATCAGCTGAGGTTATTATTATTATTATTATTTTTATTATTTATTATTATATATTATTATTATTTTTTTATTATTATATATTATTATTGTTTTTATTATTTATTATTACATATTATTATTTTTTTTATATATTATTATTATTATTATTATTATTATTATTTATTATTATTTATTATTATTATTATTTATTATTATATATTATTATTATTATTTTTTATTTTTATTATTTATTATTATTATATATTTTTATTATTTATTATTATTATGCAATTATTTAATTATTTCTAATTAATATTTAATTATTAATTTAAAATACAATTAAACCAATTAATATTTACCCAGTTGTTATCGTGTAAAAATAATGAAAATCAAACAGCATCTGATCTTGCAGACTTTCTTAACAGGCAAGATTTTGTGGATTTGCTGCGAATCTCAGTGACTGAGTCGGATAAAGATCATCTCAATGATCTATTGGATGATTTAGCGATTGATTGGGGATTCTTTTCAGACACAAATTTATTATCACAAGTGAGTCACGCAACTAAAATGTCGCCAATAGATAAAGAGAGGCCAGTCACACAAAATCAAAAGAAAGTTAGTTTGTCGTTATTTGTCGAGTGATTTTGGAAATTCTGTTCCGATATTAGACGGTCAACCATACCCGAACAGAAAGTAGTGGCAGCAACAAATCGGATGCTTCATATATTAGTTTTAATCACACCACCGCTGTTCTGTCACCAGAATCCAACCATTATAATAAGAAAGATAGCAAATCTGGCTATAAATCATTGTTTTCCTTTAACACAGATCAAAAAATCGGAATTAAATGTTCGTTTTAATTTTTATATATATTTTAAATTTAATAATTGCTCTTATTGGTTGTTATATTATTGGTTTAATTTATATACGATATTTTCTCTCATTTAGGAAAAGGTTTGGTTTCAAATAGTTGGGTAAAAGTAAGTTATTCCGTCATTCTCATGTTTCTGAATCATTTAATATAATCTATAATTTACTGTTACAACATTTTTATTAAAGAAATTTAAAAAATACAAATCAAAAAATGCTGACAAATTATCCATAAAACTATACTACCAAAATGAAACATTTTATAGTTAGAAATTAAAAAGAAAAGAAAAAAATTCCTAAAATTAGAAATTTAAAATATTTTCCCAAAATTAATCAAAGAATTAAAAAAAAATTAAATTTTCGAAAATTTTAAACCTATTTCTAACTAATTTTTTAGGATATAAATGCAGGGCAAAATCTTTATATAAATCTTATAATAATTCATAAAATAATTTTAATCTAGTATTTTACTTATAATTTGCCAGTAATATATCTTTATTCTGATGATTCATAAATCTTATATTAATTATACATTTGCAATAAAATAACAATTATTGATTTCTGAATTCATATTAATTAAATTTCCAATCAATATTTATTTCAATACAAAATTAAATCTTCATTAATCTGAGATTATAATTTCAATATTATTACGTATAAATTCTGTACAATTCTGCAATTTCGGTCTTCAAAGCATTCTTTTTCCCATTGTAATTTAAAATGTCGAATCGTATCTTAATTCTTTCCCATATTGAATGTCAAATCCAAGAAAATAGAAATCCTAAAAATTGGCCTTAACCTAAAGTGGTCTATAAAGGTTTTTGGAACCTGGAAGTTTTTGAGTACGTCTAAAATGGGGGATTTAAAGTCGCATTTACACTAATATATTTAACCTTTCTCATTACATAATTTCAATAGAATCAATAGAATCAAGAAAATTATTTTAGTTGTTTCAATAAATTAGAAAGGAGCTTAACATGTTTTTAACTGTTTTATAAAATAACTTAAAAGTTCAAAGACATTGGTATATTTGCAATACAAAAGACGATTTGTTGACTGTTACACGACTATTACTCTAATAATAATATAAAATTAAATCACATGTTAATTATGCAATACCACATCCTCCATCTGTACGAATTACATAACCTTGGTATTGATCATGTTAACTTTCACATTTCCATTGATGTCAATTGAGGGTACCAGAATCTAAGATAAGTATATCACTTTGAATTGAGGGGTGAATCAAAATTGAACGATGACATATTTATTTAATTGATACAAAACATAAAAAACACTAATAATAATCGGTTTCATCAATATATCTAATAATTTAGCAAAGTCGATAACAATTATTTCTAATCGAGTCAATAAGAATACAAAAAGATTGAATTTTCAAGTAATGGCAACTCACCATGAGTGTAGAAGGATAGTAAAATAGTTCAATTGGTTCCCATATTTGATATCTTTCAATGGAAAGTGTATATGAATCAAGAAATCCCAACTTTCCTAAAACGAGACAATTTGTATAGATCGATACTATTCCCCAATATAATTATCAGACATTATATGATTCCACAAGCAAAACAAATAGAAAAAATAAACAACTGAAAGAATATCAATAAAAAACAAATAAATAAGAAACAAATTCTTTACATACATCTATTCTCAAAGATTATTTATTTGTTATTTTTATTAACACACAAAACACTGCGCTATTTTAAGAAATTCACGAAGAAAATGCGATGTATGATTCGAAACAAATAGAATACTTCATGAAATTTCGTAATTACATGAGAAGATATTGTAGCCAAAATGTTAAAATATCTTCACATGTATTTGCAGATTCTTGTCAAATATTTTATTCGTTTTTAAATCATATTAATTATTTTCTTAATGAATTTATATAAGACAAATTTGATTTATAATCATAATGAAAATAAATGAAGTATTAAAAGAAAACAAAAACGGATCAAAGGATAACAAAAATAAAGCAATTTACTGATAAAATGCAGTCCGTTAATTTTGAATTTATTTAAAAAACATATTTTTAGAAATATTTTTAATGGTATTGTAGCAATTTTATTCTTGAAAATAGTTCTAGAGGAAGAGAAGTGTTGAAAGGCTTACAGTAAAAATACAATGATTATTTTCACTCTGTTTAAAGGCATATTTTATTTATGCCTCGTTAACCTATGAATAATATTTAATTCAACAATTACAATTGTTTAGCATCTACAAACCCTTGGAACGACACTGTTACATTGCCTAGGAAAAAAAGTCTCAAAGGTCCAGCTCCAGAGCCACCATTAATCAGAAATGTGGAATCAGAACGAAAATCTAGTCATTTTGCAGGTTTCATTAAAGCAAAATCTCATATTTCAAACAAAGAAAAACCCCTTATTTCTCCAAAACCAAGACTAAGTGAACAATTGCACTCCAGTGATTTGAAAATAGTACCACAGCCTAGAGCTAGAACGAAAATTACTTCGAATTACTCGGGAGATTATTCCAATGCCACATTACCTCGTAACATTCATTCTACACACAAATCGATTTTATCCCCAAATTCCACCTTTTCGCCATTAAAAGAGCGGGGTTTTCATTCTGGTTTTAGCATTTACTTTTTTAATTGGAACATTTAGACGATGATCGTCAAAATATTGGTAATACAGCTCTAAAATCATCATCACATTTATCTCATTCGTCCGATCATATTGATGTATTACTCGATGTCCTTGAAGAACCAAAAAAACCATTAAACGCTAAAGAAGTTGTAAGTTTTTATTTTCACTGTATAGTTTTAAAACTAATTAAATTATAATCAATTTAAACTATTTAAATAATTTTATATTGAACTCAATTAAAAATATTTATGATCGATATTTGCATTAATGTCAAAATTTCAAATGCCTTAGTTATTTAAATATTAAATTTTAGGAAATATATTGAGAAATCTTTTTTATTTTCACAATTGGTTAATTTTCATTTTCAATTTTCTCTTCATTCATCATTAATATTTCTTGTTTATTTAACACTAATTTTCAACACAACATTTTTTAAGGATTTTCAAAAAAGATTGAATTTTAGTCTATAATGAAGGCGAAGTAAATTGAAAATATAATCTACTAATTTCGATAATTCATATATTTGGTATAGAGTGAATCTGGATGAGTCGAAGTTTTTGTTCTACAAATCGCTAAATTAGTCACTATCAAAATTGGTCAGTCCTCAAAATATTTTCCCATATAAAATATTTTGTTACTTTTTATGAGACATTATTTTAAATTGTTTTTCTTTCAAAACTCTTAATTAAAATGAAATTTTCAATATTTTCTTCGCTTGAAAAATTTCTTCTCTTGATTTTTGTTTCTAAATATTTTTTATTTTCTTATTAGTTTAAAACATTTAAAAATTCTAAAAAATTTTTCTAACCTTTTTTACCTCACTATTCATTTTTTTTTATTCTCTTATATCATTTTTCAGAAAAAAAATTTCTAAATTTTTATTAAAAAATATTTTTCACACAAAATACAATTTTTCAAAAATTTTTGTACCTTCCATCGAGACAAGATTTCTAACAAGTTTTTTTCATAATTGAAATCTTTGAAGTTTTTTATTTTATTGGCTTTCAAAACAATTTATACTATAAAATTTCCGATATTCCCCGAGTAGAAAAATTATTTTTTCTTACTTTTTAGGCTATAAGAACTTTAGGATTGTATTTATAAAAAAAATCTGCTAAGAATAAGTAAAGATACCGAATTTCTGTGAAAGTCACCAATTTTCGGTACTGCCTTTTCAAGTGATTTGTAGTAGGTATATGTGAGCCCCTGCAAGGTCAAGTCGTGATTATTGATTTTCAAGATTATTGTTTGTCGCGATTATTGATTTTCACGATTATTGATTATTGTTTGTCGCAATTATTGATTTTCACGATTATTGATTTTTAAAATTTTTTCATTGACTAAAAATGAATTTATTGATTTTTAAGTGCAAGTTGACTTTAGCCAGAGGTGTTTTTGCTTATTTTTAATATTGAGAGTATATTTTGTCCAGACATCCTACACGAAAAAGAAATATTCTTTGATGACAAACAGGAATTCTTACAAAAATTGTGGAAAAGATTTCTATTCGATAGACTTTGTTCGTTTTAAGGAACATTTTTGGCGACATTAGGAACGCGACATAATTTATTGAAACATGCTTCATAAAAAGGTTGCGTCTTGATTCAAATAAGAAAATTCCTTATAAAATTCTCGAAAAGTTTCTTGGTTCTCCTAGGAATTAAGAAAATATAATCAATCAATATTTTGTGCCAAAAATTCATGAATATCAAAAAAGATCGATATCTTTACTGATTCATAATTAATTTCTTTATAAATATTAATTTTTATAGACAACAAACATTTTTTAACAAAAAACCTTTTGCAAATAAAATTAAATTTCCGATGACATTATAGATTCACATCAGTAAACCTTCTGAATCTCCTTCTGAATCTCGACCTCAAAAACATGGAAATGGTATTCCATTAATTTCAGAATTTTCTCTCTTTAAGTCACACTTTTTCAGAGGGAAACTCTCCTGTTTTAAAAGTGGGATCTCGAGCTGTTGCGAAATATAATTGTGATGCTGAAAATAGTGATGAATTGTCTTTTTCCAAAGGAGAAGTTATTCTCGTCAATCGCAGTACGTGTGAAGAGGGCTGGTGGGTAAGTTGTAGTATTGTTTGATTATTTTAGCTTTCCTCAATTTATTTTTAATATACTTTTGTTTTAATATTGCTATCGACTTTCTGCAAAATTCGGCATTTATCTAATTGAGAAATTATATATTCGATGTTTAATATGTGGCATAGGGGCTGTAAACAGGAGTACGTTATTATCTATCGTGGTTATTGTAGGAAAGGGGAGACTTTAGGTACTAGATAAGTGCGTATGAATGACGCAAGTCAATTTTACGAGTTATTTAGATCTCACTCGAGTAAAAATCAAAATTATGCCAATATTAGGTGAAAACTTTAAAATTGATTATTATTAATGATTATTATTATTGATTACTATCATTAATTGTTATTATTGATTATTACTGATTATTATTATTGATTATTATTACTTATTGATATTGGTCATTATTATTGCTGTATATTATTATTATTATTGATTATTGATTATTATTACTGATTGATATTGGTTATTATTATTACTGATTATTATTATTAATTATTGCTATTGATTATTAGTATTGATTGTTATTTTTAATTATTAATAATAATTGATTATTAATGATTATTATTACTGATTGATATTATTAATTATTGCTATTGATTANATTATTATTATTATTGATCAATGAGAACCAATGAGAAAGAAAGAAAAAGGAAATAAAAGAGAACATCAAAAAGCATCCTCATTTCTTTCCCATCGTCTGATCATTTCTGTTGGTTATGCCAGCCTTCTCGCAGTTTTAGATATATTTTCTCTATTTTCGTTAAGATTTTAAAGAATTTGTAACTTGTTCGAATAAATCCGATATTGCTTATATATAATTTTTATTAATATTATTAATAATATTGTATTATTTACTATTATTTTATTTTATCTCTTATTATTATTCTTTAATCGAAAATAATGAAAATTGCAATTTATCCCTAAATACAGTAAGTTTCAAAACATTTGATTATTCAACAATAAAAGATACAAATCCAGTTATATAACAATGAATCTGAAGTGAAAATATTTTAAGTCTAAAAATTTGAAATATATGATTTGATAAATTTTATTTTGATAGATTTTATAAAAAAATATTAAAAATTATCAAAGGAATTATTTAGTAATTCTGCAATTGAATAAATCTCTTTAAATAAAATCTCCATAATTAATTAATTGTATTATAAAAAGTTAAATATTTTTAGAATTTTTGATGTGATGAGTTTAATAGTAAACATGCATATTTCTAGAAAATCGATTTAGTAAGTTTTCACTAGCATCTCATCATAACATGATATAAATTCGCTGCTAATATTTAATATTATTATTTTATTATTATTATTATTATTATTATTATTATTATTATTATTATTATTATTATTATTATTATTATTATTAACATTTTATTATTATTATTTTAATAGTAGTCGCAGTAGTATAGTTTATTAGTTTTTTGAAATCTTCATCGTTTTATATTTCGATAATATTCTCTGCATAGATGTTCATGTCAATAGAATGTTTTTTATTTAAAATTTTAATTATTAGCAATAAATTTAATATAATCTTCATTCTCTTCATATGAGTGTGTAATATCTTGAATATCTATATATTCTTAATGCTCCATTTTTGATAGTCAATGAACCATATTTTACTTACTTTCTTCACCAGCATCTCCTAACCAAATTATCTTTTCTCAAATTAGAAATCTATTTATAAATAGTTATAATAAAATAGGGATTCGTTCTATCGTTTTTTCATTAGTAAGCGATTTATTTTACCAAGTTTGACAAATGTAACTGTATTTTCTTATGTCCTTCAATTTATATTCAAATGTTTTCTCATGTATTTACCTATCTGCCCCTGCTTGTAATACCTTTCCATCGACATATAAAGTATTTACAACCAACTGCTAGTAGTTTTTTGCTGTTATATTAAATGCAAACAAAAAGAGCAATTTCTTTACATCTCTGTTAATGCCAAATTAGATATTAAAAAGTTTATTAGTTAATTATAAATTGTTTTTGACATTTATTTGCTTTTTCAATTGCACCTCCGTTATCAAATAATTTTTGGAACATCTGTAATGAAATGGCTTTTAAAATAATTTGCTGATAATAATCTCTAGATTTTTCATATTGTTTCACATTTTATTTTCTCTCTATTGATTTTATAAGCATTTAATGATTTTATCTGTGGTTTTTGTTTTGATTTTTCATTCACTGCTGGTTGATTTTTATTTTCTGTTGCACAACATACTGCAATATCGATATAATTAATTTATCTTTATTTTGTCACTATTATTCACTGAAATTTTATTATAAAGGAGAATTTTCGATATAATCCAAATTTTGATAACAAAAAAAATAAAATATATGCAAAAAATTCAATAATTTTCACATTAATATTTGTAAGACTATAGCGTACCTTATATACTGTTTTGTTTACAAAAAATAAATATGAAAATTATTAAAAAAGAATTAAAAAAAGATCAAAGATAAAATCAAAAAATAAATATTATACAAAAAATGATTTTTTGTGTATTTTATTTTAATTGGTTTTTGAAATTCGGATTATATTGAAAAAGAATATTTTTGCTTTAATTATTTATTTAATTACTTTGATAAATTATGTATTACTCGATAGAGAAATTTTGATTTTCAAATGACATTGAAATAAAAAGTATTAATATAAATCAATATATTCAATTTAAGAAATCAAATTTATAATTTATAAAACTGAAAAATACTTGGTTAATTTAGATAAATTATGCATCATTTACTAGAGAAAATTCGATTTTCAAAGAACATAGAAAAAAAATACCATGTTGTCAAATTAATTGAAACGTAATTTCAATTTAACCCTATAGTTCCCAATACCTTTTTAACACTTTAGTCCAGCTATATAACGTTTAATTTACCTTAGACGTCAGTTTGTACTCAAATTAGATATTAATTCTAAATTCTTTTATGACGGTTATTGACAACATTATTTTTTTTTGGGAGAGAATTCTTTCATTTTCGGCAACATTTCAAATCATAGCACAATATGGAGGCGACAGTGATTTCTTTTGGCCACTTGGTAATTTTCCACTTGCTTTACCAAATGAAGTGTTATGTATAACAATGATAGCTGCATTTATATTGACACGACCAATGTGTCATATATCTCCAGATTTCTGTTAAAAACTATAAACTGCAATACCTTCTGGAATTGATTTAATAGATAAAGTAGCAACATTCTCGATTTTTATATAGTATACAAATTGGCCATTTGACATTACTTTACATGTAATAAATATTTGCATTATTTCTTTGTAATTATAAGCATTTCTTTCAACATACTATTTAGCTCTCCATTTAACTGCTCCTTTACGAAACTTGGTATGCGTCTTGAATACTAATCCTTGATATTATCTTTGATTTAATTTAACTCTATCCATTTCAATTCTTATAATGTGAAAAGCATAGAAAATGAATTTATTTCGATAAGATTTCAACACAATTTAGTCAGCAATATAAAGATTTCTGATCAAAAAAGCTTAATAATAAATACAAAATATCCCAAATAACAAAAGAAATGCAATTGTAAATAAAGACATACACAAAATAAGTATGCACAGACACAATGCGAAAATTGGGATAGATCACCATACGACACAATGAAAGAAATAAGTTCCAAAGGTGTTTATAGTAGGGCATAACCTCGTAGTAAGTAAAATTTTACAGTCCTGAATCTTGTTGGACAGTTCTTTGTCATTTACATCATTGTCATAAACATTGGCTGAATCGAAGAGTATTCAAATCTTCACTTTTAACAAGATTGTGAGCATCCACTAAAATAACAAATTTTGAGTTGCTATTTCCAGTTGAAATCTATCCAAAACACTATTCATTACGCTCACAACCTCGTCTTTCCAACATCTCGTGCCAATTCTCCAGACATCCGCCTCCTCCTGGTTCGTCTTTGAGTTTCAATTCCAAGTTCTTCACATCTGATCTTTGCACTGTTAACTAGGCATTCGCTCAAACCATCTAATAGCATCTTCTGCTGTTATCCGATGAACAATACTGTTGCTATCGAAATCTGTTTCAACCCGAAATATTGACAAAGGAACGAAATTACAGTTGTTTCTTTCTGACTTCTGAGGCGAACTTTGTAAAATTGTATGTCCAACACGAATACAATAATCCTCTTCTGGCGTCTCACCCTAGCTACACCTCTGGTTGTTGATTAAATATAATAGACAATAACACAAATCAATAAATTGAAATTAAGTAAATAACATGTGCAATTTGACATAGTATAACAATTTTAAAGAAATAATTGGTTAAATTGAATAAATTATGTATTATTCGATATGGAAAAGGCGATTTTAAAATTGTTATTCAACTTTACGTTAGATTTGCTAATGTTTCGAAAACTTTGGTTTTCGTATAATTCTGAAATGGCCTTTAATTTCCAATCATATATAATCTAAATTGTAGACAATAAAGCTCCAAACTCTCTACTCAAGCGACTTCAATGTAATTATTAGAATAAAAATTCAAATCCATAAAATTGAAATAAAAATATTATGTTGTCGATTAAATATAATGCAAATCAATAAATTGAATTTAGGTAAATAACATTTACAATTTAACATAGTATAACAATTTTAAAGAAATAATTGCTAATGTTTCGAAAACTTCGGTTTTCGTATAATTCTAAAGTGGCCTTTAATTTCCAATTGTAGACAATAAACTCCAAGTTATCTACACAAGCAACCTCGGTGCAATCTTAGACAATAATATAATTTTACAACCTTTCTTTCGTATTATATTTTATATCTATTTCCTCTAAATTGGCTTTATTTTGTTTTTCAAATCTCCCAATTCAGGAAGGATTCATTGAAGGTAACAGTTCTCGATCTGGAATTTTCCCTGCAAATTTTGTACAGAAATTATCCTGAAACTCTCTTTATGAACTCGTTAACATTCCTTGAATCTTAGAGGTGTCAAAATATATAATTTCATTGTATAAATATTATTAAAGTTACTTAATAATAATTGTTATTATTATCGCTATTTTCTATATATATATATATATATAGATATACAATAAAATCGCGACAGTCGGGATCGTAACACACTGTATTAGGTGAATGAGTGTTGTCTTTTCGAATGATGTATTTTTATTTATTTTATTTTATGTTATTTTTTTTAATCTAATAAAGAACAAAGCGAGATTCGATTTCCGGTTTTATATGTGTAATCATTATTTGTTTAAAGTGCGCCAGTAAATTTATTGATTTTCACATATTTTGGCACTATTATGTAATGAAATGATTTTTATAGCAATAAATTGTATTTACATTTAATCTCGTGAATCGATGATCTGGAATTGTGATTTATTGATTTTATTGGGCTTTATTTCTGGAATTATCGATTTTTTTCTTCAGATAGACATTTTGGGGCTTTGAATTGATATTAATGTGATATTATCGGGAGCAAGGTGATTTGGCAAATGGAATTCAACTTAATATTTTACTTATAATTTGTCAGTAATATATATAGAATTAAATTTATTTTCAGAATTAAATTGCTCATAAATTGTCAGTAATATGAATTCGCAACATTAAAAAAAAATTAATTAATTTCATATAATAATTTTTGACAAAATATTTTACCTAATATTTTACTTACAATTTGTCAATATTATATATTGGATAAATTGATTGAAATAAAATAGATAATTTTAAATGTTGAATTTGATGAGAAATTAAAAATAAATTTAACTATATGTTTTACTTATAATTTGTCAGTAATATATATATATATATATATATATATATATATTTGTTGAGGATGTTTAATTAGAAAATAGAAAACATAATTGTAGAAGGCGTAAAATGATTGAGTGGAAATAATTATGAATGAATGGGATATTTGACTGGAACTCGATAAAACAGAAATGGAAGAGAATTGTTGGAAAATGAGATTGGAACAGAAGAAAATCAATAAAAACAGATAATGAAATAAAAGGTCATTGTTATTTAATGAGTACAAAAGAGAAAACAAAACAAAGTTGAATTGACTTGTTATCTCGATAGAAAGAAACTCGAGAGAAAGAGAGGAAAAGGTTAGGGAATTTGAGAAACTAGATTATGATCAATGTATATATCTGGGCAGGTGTCAGAGATTACAGAATGCCAATAGGAAAAAGCGAAAAATTAAGAAAGAATTATCAATAAGTGATAACCGACGGAAAAGTATAAAAACCGAATACTCTGACAGGAAAGATAGAATTGTTATTGAAAGTGAGAATTATTGGAAAAAGAGGAAACTTGTGATAAAAGAGATAATTTGTTAGAGAGAGATTTGAAATAGTTAAAAAGAATTAGTGTATTGAACCAATAAATCAGAGGTAGTTTGGAAACCCAAGTCAAGTCAAAGCAACCAGATCAAGTTACCAATCATCCATTACTGGCAATAGTCGAGCGGTCGTGCTCTTAAAGGATTGTCAGTAATTGTGTGTGAAAGTTGGTATCATTAAATTCGATCAATAAAGTTTTGCACGTTGGGATTGTGATTTTTTTCATTAATAACACGAACGGAGTTAGATAAGTAATTGGTAGTTAACAGTCACCGACTAAATACAATAAACTCAACATATTGAATTAAAGTTATTTTAAGAATTAAAAATTAATTATTAATTTCATATAATTTTTGACAAAAAGTCTAACTTAATATTTTACTTATAATTTGTCAATATTAAATATTAATATTGAATGAATTGATTAGAATAAAATTGATAATTTCAAATGTTGAATTTGATGAAAAATTAAAAATAAATTTAACTATATGTTTTACTTATAATTTTAAAATAGAACGAATTGTTTAAATGAGTTGATAAAATAACACTGAATAAAAGTGAAAAATACAAAATCAATAATAAGCAGAAAGAAACAAAAAAAGACAAGAAATAATAAATTTTAAGTAAAAATGAGAAGAAAGAAAATAAAAATACAATAGAATTGAAAATCAAAATAAGATATGAGTTAAATTAAAATGACAAAGAAATGAAACATTGAAAAATCGCCAATTTAACCAATTTACGCCCAAGAGTAAACTACACGTAAAAATTGCTTTCAATCGTTATTTCTTTATGACATATTGGGTAAATTAGAACATTTATAACACAAAATATGGAGAAAATCACATAGCCATAAAAATAAATTGGTGTACTCAGCTGATCAGGACTGAAATTGCCCAAAACAAGATCGCTCAACACAAAGTGGTTTTTTGCATTTTTCACATCGCCAGCGGATCCGGTTATGGCAAATAGTTGACCAAAGTGAGCTCACATTTTAGTAACATTCACCTGTTCGACAGATTACCAACGTTGTCTGTTCAACGGGCGTCGAGTGGTAGTAAAGTGGGTTATTCTAGGTTACGCTGGAAACTGTACAAAAGATTTATTTTAGTTACTTGTAAGACACCAACAGCTAGAACCAGGGCCTAGGAGAGAGAGTGCGGGGCCCGGGGTCAAATTTTTTTTGGGCCCCTTTTTAATAATTAAAAAATATATATAGTTAGCGACAACACAATATAAAAACAATTTTTATTATATTAATGATTTACGGGCTTTTGAAATTGGAAATTTATCAATTATTTCACTAAAATTTAGGTTTCTTGCAATATCGTTATTAATATACAGCATTGCTAATCCATTTAGCCGCTCTTGTGCCATTGTAGATCTCAAGAAATTCTTTATACGTTTTAATATACTCGGCTAGAGAAACCGGGATTGTCAAAAATATTCTTAATACAACTACAAGATTTGGAAAAATTGACTCCAAATTCATTTCAATAATAGATTTAAGTACTTTTAGTAGAGAAATTTTAATGAAATTTAAAATATTCTTTCGAATTCCACGCTAGTTGGGTTTAAATTAGGGGCCCCAATATCATGTCATTAATAAACGGATATTTTTAAAAATATTCCTAATCTTAGATCAATCTGATTTATTTAAAAACATGTTAGATTGATATATAAAAGCAAAGAAGTTATATCATTAGTCCATTTTCAAATTATTGAATTTTTAAAAATTAATTTTTGTTTCCAAAAAAATTTCTTCAAATAAAATTTTGAAGATTTGGGGCCCAGGACCAGTGGCCCCTCTGACCCGACTTCTCCTAGGGCCTGCCCAGAACTCATAGCTTATAAATCATTTAACGAATAAAAGAAAAAAATATCGTTAAATAAAATGATAAAGATTGTTTTAGAGAAAAATAGATGTTTCTTCCCAAGGCATATTTAATGTCAAATATGCCTTGAGCTGTTAACCTTTAGTAAATTTACTTTAAATTAGCCAGTGTGAACCAATTGCTTTTATAAATTTGCAATTTGAAATTGTTATTTGTTGGATTCTGAGTTCTTTTGATCAAAAAGAGGAGCGGAGTCAGTTCAAAGTAAAATCCTATCAAAAATAAATATAAAACCTAACAATATTAAAAATAAAAATCCTTTTATAAGATACATTTTCATTAGTCTTTTTGATTTTATTCTTCTTCGATAAAGATTTCACAAATGTTTCTGGGAAGATAATTCAAATGCAAGGCAATGAAGTCCAATTTGAAATTATCAAAATTCTACATACTCAGCTTCAAAAAACCTGATACACAGGAAAATTTTACAATTCAGCAATGACCTTCATAACATTACTACTGAAAGAAGTTTCAATTCAATGCAATGGTATAGTTAATACGTAGAATTTTTATAAATTTAATTAATGAGTCCAATAAGTTTAACAAGTTTTAGATGTAAAAAGATATTTTATTACTTAAAGCGCATTTCAGTGTTTTATTAAATAAGGTTGGAACCAACGGTTTGTGTTGTTTATCTCACTTGCATAATTTAGACGGAACTTTAGTTTTGATACGGTCATAATAAGCACAAGAATAAATGGGGTGGTACATTATTATACTATTTTGTTAAATATTTTAATGATCGGAATCATCAAAACAACAGTAATATTTCTGAGAGATTTCAATGCAATCTTCCAAGGTTTTCTGCTGTCTGTATTTGAGAAAAAGAAATAATACATTTCCATTAGTAATGGAAAGGAGTAATACAAAGTTAACGAACTCTAAAAGATGATGATTTACAATTAAGCATTGTAGTGAATGAATTATTTGTTAGTTGTTTATTTTAGGGTTAAAATTAGAGTTGGTGGTAATATTTAAAAGTTACCAAACAAATCTATGATTCCAAAGCGTTCTTTGTTTGATCCACAGAATAAAAATTCTTAGACAAGATGAACCTTTATTGATTATCACAATCGATTACACGAATTACAACAACATGAACAATTCAACACTCAAATAGGAAATTACACAGAGCTTATTACGACACTACGCGAGAAATAGCTCTATTTGTATAATTCCCAAATACTGAACAATTACCAGCAGCTGATCTGACTCAATAATTTGGTAAATTGAATTGAATTTCCTTTACTTTGACTTGAATTTATTCAGTATACTTTGAACCTTTTTTATTGAACTCAATTTTAGCGCAATGTTTTGTTACGATATCTTCTCTTCTAATTTCTCATTTTGAATTTCTCAAATTTCCTATTTCTCTATTGTTTAATTCTGAATTATTTTCTGGACTATCTTTTCAATATTTTTTCGACCACTAACTTCTGAGTCCATTAAGAAAATTGCTTTTATAGTTCGCAATTGTCCAACACTTACGATAATGCATGTTTTCCATTTTTGCCTCTCCATAATTTGTATAGCTCCTGTGTTATGAGTGATAGTTCGGCACTAGAGATAATTTGTCAATTTTTTCCCATTTCTGCTTCTGGCAATTTCAGTACTTTTTTCAACTCCCGTGTTGCTCCTGATAGTTCGAAACTCATGATAGTTTGTCATTTTTTTCATTTCTGCTTCTCGCATTTTGCATACTTTTTCTATTTCCCACGTTATCTTTGAAAGTTCTGAGATGCCGATTTTGCTTTCATGTTTTGTTTTCCAATTTTGGAATTCCTTTTTGCTTTCTTGCATTTATTAATTAGAACTGCTTTATTTTTGCATTTCTTTTCTTTTTGTTATTCCTTCCTCATTTCTCAATTTCTTGCTTTTCTGTTTTTTTCTCTCAATCATCCTATTGGTTTTCCCCAAGTTATTCTAATTATTTATACTATTATTTATTATTTAGGTACCCTCAACAAAATCATTGTTTAAATAATGCATTTTTAATTATCTACACTAATTTGCATTTTTGAAAACATGATGGAAATTGTTATCTATGTTGAAAATTTCCATGTTGCGTTTCAAATTGCAACTTTCCAATCTTGATATCTATATTCTCAATGAACTCCATACCAATCATTAATAATCAAAATAGAAGCGGGAAATAACTAGATTGCTATGCCGTCCTAGGTATTGATAAAGATCCTCAAAACTTCATGAAGAACCCATCAGAAATACATACCGAAAACAACCGTATGGTCACCTCTACAAGAGAAAACCGAATGAAAAAATATTATTAATTTGGTGATAATTTGGGATAAGTGAAATAAATTTCATTTTTTGAATGTGAAAAATTCTTTTATCAATTTTGATGCCAGACTGTTTCGAGAACAGTTTCATAAGCTGAACTGTTTATTACTGCTCACAGATCCGAATTAACTAATAAAATAGTTGTAATACATTGAAATGGATCAAAACATTACATTATACGACTCAGTTAGCAATTTGTTAATTTTACCTAGATTCATTTAATGCTCAATTTCCCCTGATAACTCATCCAATTATTAGTTAGTTCCAAAAATAAATCAAAAACTAAATTTTATTTGTATTTATTCAGATATATTAATTAGCAAAACCGTCTGAGAACCGCTGCAATTAATTTCTCAGACAAGTTAGCAAACAAACAGGATTAACAATATATTTATCATAACTATTAAAATAATCTGATTCGATGTTATAACTAATTTGTTAGAATAAGGTAAATTAATTTTTATTATTAATTAATAAATTTTCGTAAAATTTATTATTAAATTAACATTTCAGCAATAATTCTTGTATTTCACAACCTTTTCAATTTAATTTAGTTTATATTAATTATTTAAACAAATATGAACAAATTTTTTAATGAAATTTTTTAAAGTAATCTATTTTGTTCGAAATTTAGCAAAAGTTTTTATTCAAGCATTATTTTTACAATTTTAAATATAACACAAAATTCTTGTGTTTTGTATGTATGTAAATTTGTTTGAATGAAAATTTTTAAACAGTGAGCTTGTGTCACAAAATTTTCATACAATCGGATACAGTTGATTTTTAAGTCAGTCTCCACTTGGATTCACAATGTCAACGAAAATAATTTGAAAACATTTAAATAGAATTGCATCACAATCATGGAACAACCTCAAAGTGTTTGAATCTGGTCACTATGCTATTTTTTAAATCAGCATTAGATGCTGTTTCTTTTAGAGATTCTAGTGGTGATTTGATTGCGAAGTCTGATTACTCCCAAAGAAAAAGTAAAGCATCTATAGCACATTCATGATGTTGGGTACTTAGAGGTGTGTCGTGATGGTGGTTGTTAGGGACAATGATAACTGTTCAGATGGACTCCTTCCTATACGCCCTTTATGATTATTGACTTTACTGCCACATGTGCACCCATGATACAGATCATGTTGGTGATGTACACACGGGTTGGAATTCATGAGCAATTGAGCCCCTACATTAGGACTACTCCTTATGATATTAGGCTTAGTCAAAATTGCTCTATAACAAGGATAATTTGGTTGATCAGAACTGAATGAATAAAACTGTATTTTCCAGTTATATTTAACAATTGCGAATCCACGAACACAAATCAGTTGTATTATTCAACTATTGTTCTTTCCAGACATATTAAAATGACTAAATAAAAGAAAATAGGTTAATAAGAAATCTTTGTATCAAAATAGAAATGAGGATATTTTAAATGATTCTAGGGTACAAATCGACATGAATCTAGAATACAAATTGTCGCTTTATTGATCAACAAAACTATTCAGAAAAACATTGAAGAAAATATGTATATAGGATAGTCAAACCTAATTCCCATTGATTCAAATAAAAGATATTAATTACCATGGAAGTATCAAACCTTCCTTTAGAAGAATATTCATATCCTTATTTTATTTAATGGCAACTATAAATATAACTACTTGGTTTAGAAAAATGAATAATGTTTCTTTGCAATCTTCTAAACAGAATTTTTATTTAAATTTGGACATATATCTCTCAATTAAAGATACTCTTAAATATCCTAACACATAAAGCTGTTGGCTTCTAAACACGAAGATTATTTCAAATATTTTCAATTCTCTTTTAATTTAATCACAACCATTTAAATCTAGACTCAAATTAATTTTGTCACTTTCCCCTGAAACGAGTCTTTCCGTCAAAAATGTGTTACACCGTCTTAGTTTCAATTTTGGTTTAACAGTTACAAATCTTCCCGTTGTCAAAAATGTGTAATGAAAATTTTGAAAACAAACAAAATTTACTGAAAAATATTTATATTTTTGTTTATATTTATTTGCAATTAGTACAATTTTGACCATGAAAATATATTTACAAAAAACGCAAATCAAATAAAAAAATTGACAATGACAAATTGTTTGGTAAAAAATAATCTATTTCAAAAATTCACAATTCTCTGGAATCGGATCAACGATCACTGAATCTTCTCCATGAAGCCAGTAGGTCGTTTGGTAACCTTTACCCTAAAACATAAATTATCAATTTTTATTTGGTTTACATGTAAATAATTTTTTTAAAAAATAATTCATGGTAATTTTTTTATGACATTTGTGAAACTAATTAAATAGAATTAGTATTTAATTTCCAGATTTAAATAGATTTAAATAATATAATAAAAGTAAATAATAAAATTATAAATTAAAATAATAAATTAAATATATTTAAGAATGATTGAAAATTAAAATATAAAATATTTATTGAATGCTTCAATTATTAACTCATGCTTGCAAAAATATTCTCAAAGCTAAAAACAGAGATTGTTTAAATAAGAAAGATTTTGTGTTGTTTTTAAAAATATAGTTTTGTTTTTGAAATATTATGGATGTTATTAATTTAAGAAATCAAACATCTAATAACATTAATAGGTTATAATTTGGATATAAAATTAGGTTGGTATTTGCATTCTATTATACCCATACGTAATGTTAGAAACATGTATAATGAACTTTAACCCTTCACTCCAATAATGCTAAATATCTTTTAACCAATAGCTCTGTAATTTACTATGATAAAATTGCAAGTCGGCTTTTTGAAATACCGTATTATTATCGTTCCGCTTTTTCATACTACGACTTTATTATTTAGGACTTTTTGAACGTGGTATTTATATTTTCGACTTTCTCGTATGACAATCTCTGTAAAACACTTGTGTTAGCATTTAAACAAAATACATTTCAAAATTGCCATTTGAGTTTGACGCACAATTTGTCATTCTAAACTCAAGTAAAGCCTTTCAATGATTCGAGTAAGAAAGAAATAAAATATTTTACATGTAAGGGGATACATTATTTGTACCCGAGACTCCACATTTACATACGTATCAAAGGTTCTTAACAGTTCATTTCAGTTTATTATAGAAAGTAAGGTTAAAAATTTAGATTTTATTACTCTTACAAAACTTTTCATTTATTTTATTTCGTTTTTCATTTAAAATATTTTTCCAACTGAAACTAAACAAAATATTTGGATTTTTGTTCTGCCAAAATTCAAATAAAAATTTACATTGTTATGATTGTAAAATTAAAATTATTTTAAAAAGTTGAATGGAAACCAAATGAACTAGAGATATAAAAACGCAATCACGGATAGAATTGATAACAATGAAAAGTATAATGGAAAAAAGAAATAATAAAAAGTGTATCGTTAAATGTGAAAGTCATAGAAATACAGATTTAATAAATGATTAATTCTCAGAATTTATATCTGGAAAGAAATATCAGAAATTTCGTGAATTAACCCATTAACGCCCAAAATTAGTTATAATCGTTATTTATTATGACATATTGAGTAAATTAGAACATTTTTAACAAAAAATATGGAGAATCTTTTCGTAGACTACTAATGCCATCTATTGTTGAAATGGGTCACTACTTCCAGGATAATCATTATAGAAAACATGAAAACAAGTGTACCCATGTGAGCCCAGTGGGAGGTAATGAGTTAAACAATTTTGCCGCATTTGTATATAAAAAAAAATTTTTTATGGACGCTTTTATATTTTACTAAAAAAGCAAATTCGGAAAAAAGCATTTTTTGTTCTGGACGAAAAACACCTAAATTTTTTTTTGCGAGCCTTTTGTTGTTTTTTTCACAGCTCACCACTGACTATATTTAATATACATCAACAAAATTTCCCAAACCCAAATACTAGATTAACTTTTACAAAATACCCAGTCTTGTAAGAGACCAAATTAAAAATACCATTAGGGCCCAATGGTGCCATACAGCATCCCTAATTGGATCCTAAATAAACTTAGATATTTTGGAATAGTGAATAATTTTCAATGAATACATTTATTGTAATCGTTTTTTAGGAGTGATAGTTTATTGCTATCATATAACTTAGTCGCCTAAGAGTTAATAAGCTTTAGGATCCAACCTATTTAAAAGAACCATAGATAAAGAGATAACGATAAATATTTTGCCATATATAAATTATTAAGCAAATCTAACTTTCATATTGACCTGCCCTCTTTTGCTGATAATAAATCTTTGAAACGTTCGAAGTACATCTACAGACTGTTCACTCATGTGAATTTTCAACGCTAGATTTATATTTGTTACTTAATATGAATTTATTTACTGATCTTACGTGATCCATTACTCTCCATCCGACTTGCAGTGTTGACAGTATCTCCGAATAAACAATACCTTGGCATTTTCAATCCGACGACTCCTGCACAAACTGGACCTTAAATGCCACAAAATTACCCCTTAAAGCAAAATTATATTACCCGAATGTATTCCGATTCTCAACTCAACTCTTTTATTGGGTTTGTGAGGTATCTGAAACTCGAAAATTGCAGACAAAAAAGCTAAACTCATTCTGGCTATTTCTCTAATATGAATATCTCCATTTCTTTGTGGAAGTCCTGAACATACCATGTAAGCATCCCCAATTGTTTCAACTTTATAAACGTCAAAACTTTCAATAATTGAATCAAAAGTCGTATAAAGTCTATTGAGCAGCTCAATAACCTGTGGAAATGTGGGTGATAAAAATAATAATTAATGAAATAAAAATGACAATAATGTTGTTATTAAAAAGCGCCACTTAAATATACGTTTTACAATATTTGTTAACATTTTTAAAAAATGTTTAAAATTTAATTTAAATCATTATTTATTTTTAAAATTAAACTATTTTCAAAAATTATTTAAAAAATTTTAAAATGATATATATATATATAATGTTGAAGATATTTAAGCAAAAAACTTAATTTGTAAATTATCCGTTATTTCAGTATCTGCTAATATTCCCAAGCCAAAAAATTTGTAATTCAAAAGGATGTTATGAAATTGCTTATTTAAATATTAAATTAGTTAATAATAAACAATTTAAAAAATTAGATTTGTTTAAATTTTTAAATTGTATTAATTTATTTATTTTTAAAATTATTACTGGCTAATTAACTCGGCTTCGTTCAGATTTCGAAAATGTATGTAATTGTCCAAATTTCTTTTTGAAATTGTATTGAATTTCTAATTGGATTTCCGTTGAGATTAGTTTGACCTTAGGTCATTGAGGTTTTCCGCTTTATTTCGAAATTTAAAAAAATACAGAAACGAAAACTATTCTCGGTAGGAAAACGAACTCAATATACCAAAACAAAATCTCGACTAATCCAAAATTCTTTAGTTAAACCTTTACTTGATAAAATGTAAATTTTAAATTAAAAAAACGGTTTTTAAGATTAAATATTACCTAGAATTGACGAATTTATGAATGGCTACAGAATTACTTCTCATTTCAAATGATATTGTTCAATTACCTCAGAACAATACATGTTTAATTACAAATTAACACATTTATATGGTAGTATCCGCCTGGTTGCCATAAACCTAATTTATTTCAGATTGAATTTTATTTTTTTAAACGAATATTTATCCAAATTTGAATTTTTCCACAGTTAACCTAAGTTTTGTATTAGAATTATCCCTGTCAAATTTGATGAAATTTGGATGTATATTAAGGCCGTCCATAGGAGGGTACACACACTGATCTTTAATATATAATAATTTTGATTCACAATAAATTATTAATAATATATCTGTATAACTTTTCGGAAGTTTATTTCATATGCATTATTTAATTTTCAGTCCCAAATTTCACCACTTGGTTCCGCATTTATGGGGGCCCTGACTGTAACATTATTATTTACACTACTAATAAATATTTTTAAAATTAAATAATATTTTTAAATAAATTTACCATAGCGTCATGTATATAAAACATGAATTTAAATCCTTACTTGCATCGGAGTAGACTCGGCAGAGAGAGCCGTAAATCCAACAATATCACTGAAATATATTGACACCATTTCATAGCTTTCCGCCGTAACAGTTTCATTTCGTATCAACTGGCCAGCCACAGACCTAATAAACAATAAAATTTACCAATTTATCCCACCATTTAAAAAATCTCTTCATTCTCAAAATGCTCAGCCTTTTTGTTTCTTTGTCTTATGGATGTTAACCGTCAATGATCCATTAAAAGTAATCTTAGAAAATTTCAGAAAAGTATATATTTTATGAGCTGGCATAAGTTTTTGTTGTAACCCTATCTAACAAAATTAAATCTCTGTACCAAAAGTGGATATTATCAGAAAACAAAACGATTTCTTCAACCCATATATGTATTTTTGGCTCAAATATATATATATATATTTCTTCATGGAACCGTTAAAATAATTATTTTTAAAGAAGTCTAATTGGTTTTTTTCCACCCTCGATAAGTCTTTTGAAATGGTTAGGTTCTCCAACGAGTGTAAACTCTTGCTGACGATTTTGGTTTGTTTTTAGGATTCAATTTACTTTCCTTTATTAAAAAAGCGTCATCTCCTTTTGCTGTCTTCTTATTCCTTACATATTTCCATTTTCTATTCACCTCAATCGTCCCACTGTCCTTCTCTAGTTTTAAAATATTATTTACAGCTCCAAAACGCACACTACACTCTTTGACTCTTTGATCTGTTCACTTAAATTAACAATCTTTGTGCGCTTCTTAATAGAAATATCCATCTTCTGAAAGAAGAAACAAAGATTAGAACAACTTTAGTAAAACAATTATAAAACACGATAACCCTTACTAGAATATCAAAAACAACACGCCTCTAGCTTGCAATACGTTATCACTCACTAAATGCCAGAACAGTAAAACAAAACGGTCGATAATTTTGACATGGCCTTGTTACCAACTAAGAAAAAACAGTAAATTGTTTCCTGTTCAATTAATTAATACTGTGTCATATAGATTAGCATATAAATATCTATTTATTTGCACATTTGGTCAAATTTTTTTTATATTATTTTTATTATTCATTGTGAGTATAAGAGTTACTTTTGCACAGTTTATTTCTTTTCTTCTTTAATACCCGAAGCAGTAAACTTCATGTTCAAATCTACTCTATCATTATTTCGAAAATCAAATGTATTCTTTTACACATATATCTGAATATAACGGTGCCGGAATTAATTTTCAAATGCTATGAAACTTTGACCTATAATAAACATAATTTCCAAATAAATTTACTTTGGCAACATTGAATATAGAAGGTCTTCAGTCTTTCTTTTTTCTTCTAGATATTGTTCAGTTCTTTGATTGACTAGTTCCTCCAAATTATTGGCGTATTGCTCCATACGCGATAACAAATTATCCAAAATATTGCCACTATCTCCTCCTCTAAAAACAAATTAAAGTCAAAATATTAGGTAAGTGCAATACTAAAATAATAATAATAAAAATAAAATAATAATAACATTAATATTATTATAAGAACTTTCAATTTTCACCTCTGATTTCTTATCAATTGACATTGTATTAATAATATTAATAATAATAATAGTGGAAAGTGAGCAGTGTGCCACAAGCCAAAAATCCCGATTCTGGGCGAATTACTCGCCCTAAAATATTTTTCAGAATGTAGAGTATGTATTTTTTATTTTTAAATATTTTTTTAGTGAAGTATATTTTTAATATATTTTTTTATTTATTTATTTAAATGAAGTTATTTTTATTTAATTTTTTATTAAGTGTTTGAATGACGTATTTTTATTATAATCTGTTTGTTTTAAGTTTAAACGATAATAACGGAAAGTAAGAGTTAATAATATAATAATGTAATATTTTAAATTAAGCAAGTAAAGTCTCATAAAGTAAAAAACCGATTTGAAATGAAATAGTAATTAAATTTTTTAAATTAAATTTTTAAAATGAAAAGTTAGTAATTCTAGTTAGGCTAGAATTATTGAAACTGTTTCCAAAGCTTCAGACAACGAACTGGTTAGAACCAAGACACTGATGAAAAAACTAAGGGTATAATGCAGGAAACCAGGGTTGTAGGAAGAAATTTTGGAGCTCAGGACAGGGGTTAAATGTGCCACTTCCATGACCCCATCTAAATAATAAACACATAATGTACTATTGTACTTGTTCTATTGTTGTGACATGTTTATTTGTATTAATCTAAGCATCGTACCTTCGTTGTCTCATAAGATTTCATCTTCTTTGGTGTGGGGGTGGCTGATATATACGTCAAACTGTAGCAAATCGAAAATAAACTTGCGCTACCTATCGAATAAGTGGAAATCATGACAAAATAGTAGAAATACTCATGCGTGGGTGTTTATGTCTTTAATTTAGGCATTTACAACTATTTGGCGAGGGAGCTCTCCGAAAATGATAGCATCATTTGGGCGTCCCTATTCTTTTGTTGCGCCTCGACGCCCCTAGCGATCGCTTTTTTCACTAGGCCCTGAAAACGGCCGTGCTGGAAACAATCAAGTACCTAATGTAAGAAATGAGGAAATACAATACCGTTACAGAATAGATATCAATACCACATCACTTCTAGATTTTCAAGAATTAGTTGGTGAATGCATGTACTGAAAAAGAAAATATAAATAATTTAGAGAACAAATGTGTCATATGTGTAAAATACTGAATTTTTTAATAATAATTAAATTAATTGAATTAAATTTTAATTAAATTGTTATCTGATGAATAAAATTTAAATAATGGTGGTCATAATTAAGATCCAAAATAATCTCAGTGTAGTATCCAATCGAAACCCTTAAAATCATCATAATTATTGGTCATATTTCCTTTCTTACCAACCTTTTATGGACTAGATACTCCACTGGAAATAAAATTTCCCTTAACCCTTATCCGTGATAAATAAAATATTTAATATAAGTTCGTTCGTTCAGCATAATGATGACATCAGTGATGAATGCAACAGTATCGAGTCTGCAGTAAGTGGCGATGACAAAAGTCAAGAAGAGAACACATTATCCAATTTGCAATCAGTCCCACAAGATATTGAAGATGGTGAAGGTGATGCAGAAGTATTCTCTAGTAGAAGTAACCATTTGAACAGTACTGAAAGCAGCTTAGAAGAAGACGATGTGGCTATTGAGTTACAACATTTACATTAAAACCCCCTTTCCTTCACATCTGGCGTAAAATTATTTTGGATATATGAATTCGACTGTGGGTTTGCTCTTAATGGAATGATCTGTTCTGGTCACCGTTTTAGAAACATGAAAACATGTCATTGACCATTTGGCTTCTCCATTTTAATTTCTCATGACCTAATATTGTATGTGAAAATTATTTTACCAGTCACAAACTTACAAAAGAATTTATTAAAAAGTAACTGACTTTACTGGGGACTATATGATCCCATCGTAAGGAAATCCCTTACTATTTACATTTAACCGAAAGACGAACTTCCTTTAATGGTCGTTTTATTTTCGATCATTAGTCTAAAATACACCTTAAAGAAATAGAAATATTATTCTACTTTCATCGGTGTACCATGGGAATGACATTAACGATTCCACAGAAACCAAGAAGCCCCATCCTGATTTATAACTACAGTGAGACAAATAGAGATATGGATCATTTGGATGAATATATTGAGATGTTACCTATGGGAGGGAAAACTACAAAATGACCATTGTTGTTATTATTTAATCTGTTAGACGTCACTTGTTTTAATTCTTTCGTAATTTTGAACAAGTCGCAAACCACAACTACAAAGGAAATCGGATGTGAAAGAATTGTCATTACAATTGGAAGAAACGGGTGCTAATTCAACTCGTTTGAAATGGAAAAAACTCCATACTCATATAATGTCTCCGGCTCAATTGGTTGGTTGTGAAGTGTCATTGTCTACAACTCCTCAAGCCATGATATCCCATGGGGCACCATCTGGAAGATGTTATATATGTCGATGAAAATTCAAGTGATTTTGTCAAGCATGCAATATGTCATTTTTGTTGAGCACTTATCAAAATGTTCATTGCCATGATTGTCAAAAGCAGAAAATAAATTCTGGTTATTAAATATTTTTGACTAACATTATGTTAGTAACATGTTACATACCTTTCATAATTTATGTTTTGGAAAAAAATATTACGGTTAAGGAGGCGGTAGCTAGACATATCATTATTTTTCAAAATAAAGAACCTTTGACGAAGACATATGTAAAACTTCGTAAAATTTTGTCCAGGCTAAAAGTTCGTAAATCTTAATTGTCTAGTATCAACGATACACAGCCTGTATTGGAACAAATTCTTCCATGTTGTACAGATGAGAGTTATTATATTTATTATAGGTTCTTAAATATCGTAGATTAAATGAATTTTCAAATTATGTTGTAGGTTTTTTTATTATTTAGGGTTAAAATTCAACAGATTAAACTCATCAAAATGAACTATTACTATTTCTTTGCTTGCACTGGAGCTTTCTTATCAACCTTCTTAAAAATAAAAGTTTTTGCAAACAATCATTTCGATGTGTTCGTATAATGTAAGATTAGTTATATTTATCACACTTTACTCTTTATGTAATGAAGCGCTCTTATACATGACTGCCTAGACTCTAGGCCTTAGGTAATTGCCAGGTAATAAAAACCACATAAAAATAAAAACCACATAAAAATAAAAACCGCAATAATTATATTAAAATTTATAAAATTTATCATAAAAATTTATTTAACATTAAAAACAAAAATTAAATTAAAAATACATTATTTACAAAAATAAATAAAATAAAAATATTAATCCCTTCATTAACACAAAATATTAAAAAAATATATACACTTTTAAAATAAAAATATTTTAGCAGTATAATTTGACCAGAATCGTGACTCTGGAATTTTTTGCTTGGGTTAAATTGCTTTCTTTCCATTAATAATAATAATAATAATAATAATAATAATAATAATAATAATAATAATAATAATAATAATAATATATCTATATATAAAAAATCTAAGGGTTCTATTTTATTTTATTACTTTTTTTTATTTATTTTTTTTTTGGTTTTTTTAAAATTTTTTTTATTATTATTTTTTTTAATTTTATTAATCTTTATTTTATACTTTTTTATTTATATTTTTTTAATTTTTAATATTTTTTTATTTTTTATTAATTATTTTTTTTATTTTATTTTTATTTTATTTATTTTTTTTTATTCTTTTTTATTTTTCACCAACCCCGTTAGAATTTTATCATATGGAAGTTTATCATATGTAAGTGTTCGACTAAATTCATCAATCATGTTTAACTTAAAAAACTCTAATAACATAATTGTACCATGCTTACGTAACGCCTCCGCTTTGTTCCCTTCTTCAAACGTGATATAATTATCATTTTCCCGCTATTATTTCCAGGGTACTAACGGGGTTGGTGAAGCGAAGCGAACAGGGGCGAAGCCCCTAGTAATAATAATAATAATAATAATAATAATAATAATAATAATAATAATAATAATAATAATAATAATAATAATAATTATAATAATAATAATAATAATAATAATAATAATAATAATAATAATAGTAATAATAATAATAATAATAATAATATTAAAAATATTAAAATTGATATCATCAAATGGTTTTTCATTTTTGAATAATTAACTGAATAAATTAAAGTTTTTAAAATGATATTCAATGCGATTTCTAACGGGAAACTAGTTTTGAGCTTATTTGACTGTCTACGGAACTATGTATGAAACTTGATCCTTTGTTACACAAATATGATATGAGTTGTTCCTACGTCTACTTTGTAAGATAATAAACGCATTTATTTACATTTGATAAGAGTGAAATACAAACATTGTGATGTTTGAAGCTTGGATAATTTCTGTTGTTTGATTACAAAGTTACTGAGTTCTTTCCCAGGCTGGGCTAGGTTTCTTACATATTATTATTGAGAATTAAATTAGTGCGAAATTAGTCACTTCTATTATTATTATTATTATTATTATTATTATTATTATTATTATTATTATTATTATTATTATTATTATTATTATTATTATTATTATTATTATTATTATTATTATTATTATTATTATTATTATTATTATTATTATTATTATTATTATTATTATTATTATTATTATTATTATTTTATTACAAACTTGTTGAGATATCTCATCATTCCTTTTATAGTTCTGAAATCTGGTCTCAAGCTGAAGTCTTCTTGCCAAGACTGGCGAATAATTCGGCAAAGACCTTCCGAACAAATCTCATTTTCACTCAAAAATGGCCGAAAATGAATGAGTTGGACTTTTGTCACCATTTCAACAATTTGTTTTGGTTCCAAGTTGATATCGGAAAGATAGAACACTCCATTTCGATAGACAACTTCTTGACAAATAATTCCGAAACTATAAACGTCTGCTTTCGTTGATTTTTGCAAATGAATTTCGGCTGTATTCCTTAAAATCTCAGGAGCAGTCCATAGTAAATCTAATTTAAATTCAAGAAGATGTAAATAATATTTAAATGTAAATTTTTTTTACTTCTATAATATGCATATTCATCATTTTCCAACAGATATTCCTTTGTTCCTCGCAATTTCTCCAGACCAAAATCACAAATTTTTAATACGAATCTTGAATCAACTAAACAATTGGAACTTTTCAAGTTTCCATGAGGCCCAATATTTGAATGAAGATATATCATGCCCTACATATATCCATTTATTGCTTCAAAAGTATAACAAAGGGAAACATTAAAATGAATTATAAAAATTACATAGTTTCATTGGATAAAAGTACTTGAAAAGGTTAATGCTGAAAATGCATGTTAAATATAAAACAAAATATTGATCGATGTTTCAGATTTGATAAATAGTTAATAATTTAAATTAATAAAGATACTTATGAATAAAAATTAACTATAAAATATTGTTTTTAGACCAACAATTTTGTTTTTATATTTTTATGTAAATTTGTTTTAATATATATTTAAAAATAAATAGATTTTTCAAGTTACACATTTCATTATTTTTTATTCGATTTATTTCTTATTTTACCATTTTAAATCAAGATTACAAATCATCAACATGTACATATTTTAAGTAGAAGGGGCTGTGAACGAGTGATTTGAACAACAACATAATGAATTAAAAAATATTTTGTTTAAATCAACTATTTTTGCATATTAAATTAAATTAATTAATTAATTTATAATTAATTATTTTATTAAACATTACTGATTCTCCATCAACTGCGCCACAAATTTGCATTTTTAAAATTAAATAATTAAATTTTTATCAAAATTAATTTAATAATTACTTTGTCAATTACTGTGTCTATTTTCATAAATTATTATTTATAAATTTTTTTCTATTAAGTCATCATTTATTTGCTTTAGTCTCTAATGAAATTTTAATTTTTATTGTTACTCTGCAAAGTTTTGAATAATGAAACACTTAAAAAACAAAATATCTCACTCGACAAATATCTTGAAGTAGAGAGAACTTAAACATCCAATCTAAATTAATCTGTTCGTTTTCTAATATATCTTGCAGGCTTCCTTTTGGGCAATATTCCGTTAATAACCAATGTTGAGGGGCGTCAAGACATACCCCAATAAATCGACAGATATGCTCATTGTTTAAATTCTTCACCTGAACGATTAAATCTTTTTTTCACGCAAAAAATATTAAAAATAAATGCATTGTTTTTTTAATAACAAAATTTCCTTTAATTTTAATAATTATATTCTCATTAAACATTTTATCCATGGCTTCCCAATTTTTACGTTTATGACTTTATTACCAATTTTTGAATATTTCTTTAAGCTTTTATAGCTGGAAATTTAAAAATCTACATAAAATTCTTATTATTTTCAGTGTTGCGCTTACAAAATATGGTGTAAATTGCATCCAAAGACGCCAGACAGTTTGATGCTAATTATAAGTGTTAGAAGATATTAATTAACAATATTTATTTAAAATAAGGGTAGAATTCACGTTTAAGTTAAAACTTGATATTGCTAATAAATATTAAAATTGTATATATCAGATTACATAAATTTTTATATAAATATTTAAATTAATAAATTAAAGTAAGTTTAAAATATAAAAATAAATTAAACCAGCATTGAAATCAGCATCAAAATTAAAATAATAAAAAAGCCTCGAACAGATTGTTTGAATATTACAAAAAAGCGCAGTTTTGTGTATAAAATAAATTTAGTAATTTTATTTGTTTAATTTATTAATTATGGAGATTGAGAATGAATTCGACGTTGTTGCGGCTAACAAAGTTGAAACATGTAATTGTAATACTATTTATACTATTTATACTATTACAATAATATTATTTATTTATTGTATAATCTAGAAAAGTAGTATTATTAGTTTAAGCAATATTATTTATACAGATCACATGCATATATTCATCACTTCACTTCATTGCACACACAAACATTCTCGCATCTGTCATCAAATATCAATGTTATATTGATCAGGTTATATAATTTGTTAATTATAACTTATTATTAAGTTACTTTACAACAGGGGTCTCAAACTCAAACTGGCCTGCGGGCCGCATTAGACTAGTATCATGAGCAGGCGGGCCGCAACATAAATAATTGTTTTCCAGAACATGTGGAGTCTGAAACACCGACGTTAATATTTATTTAATTAAAACCTCAACAAAACTAAAAAACATTTTATTTTAATATTTTAGCATTCATTATGCTGCTTTCTTACATTAAAATACTAAAATTAATGTTACTGTGAAATCAATCCATGTTTTGCCCACTTACCTGGCATCGTTTAGCATCAACCAAGGCATCAATGTTAGGTTTAATGTCCTGTGATGAAACCAGTCTTAGAGATGCTTGCAGATGTTCATCAGTAAGCCTAGATCTTAATGGCGATTTGATAATTTTCATGGAAGAGAAAAATTGTTCGCAAACATACGTACTTCCAAACATTGCTATCATCCTTGCAGCAGCAGAAAGTAACATAGGAAACCTTTCTTTTGAAACAAACTGATAAAATTCTAGAATTCCAACATCTGAATACTTTTGCTTCAATATGAAATCACACTGAAGATCTACTAATTCCATCTGCAGTTCCTCTGCTATATTTTCAATCTCAACGGCGAATGGTGTTGCAAAAAGCTGAAAATGTGGTTCAAGTGCCTTAAAATCGTTAAAACGTAAAACAAATTGTTGATGCAAATCTGAAATTATATCTGCATATTCTTTCAGGGATTGGTTTTCGACTTTTCCTAAGGAATTCAAAGTTGAGAAATGGGCTAAGTTGCCTACAATAAGCTGTCTTTGAAATAAAGACAATTTGACTTTGAATGATTTAACACTGTCATACATCTGTGTAATGACTTGTCTTTTGCCCTGAAGTTTTAAATTTAATGCATTCAAATGACCAGTTAAATCTGTCAGAAAGGCAAGGTCGCAAATAAACTTGGCATCAGTAAGCTGTGGAACCTCATTCTTTTTGAGTTTCATGAAAGAATAAATCTCTTCTCTAAGTGCAAAAAAACGATTCAGCACATTTCCTCGACTCAGCCATCTAACTTCGGTGTAATAAAGAATTTCCCGATATTCGCTTTCTATACTTGCTAGGAAAGAAGTGAACTGTCGGTGATTTAAGCCTCGTGAACGTATAAAATTGACCGTTTTCACAACCACATCCATGACACCCATCATTTTAATACTTTTGCTACACAGAGCTTCTTGGTGCACAATGAAATGTAAGCTAGTGAAATTATTATTTGGTATATTGAGGCTTTGTAGTTTGGTCTTCACCAATCCAACAACACCGATTGTTTGTGAACACATAGCTGGCGCTCCATCCGTGACCATTGATACAAGTTTGTTCCATGGTAATCCAGCTTTTTCAAGACAATCTTCCAATCCTTTAAATAAATCACGTCCCGTTGTGGTATTCTTCAATGGTACCAAGTCTAGAAATTCTTCCGTTACATTAAATTTACTGTCCACTCCTCTTATAAAAATTGCGCACTGTGAAGTATCTACCAAATCAGTACTCTCATCAAGAGCGATCGAAAATGCTTCAAAATCTCCAGCCTTTTCAATAAATTGTTTTTTCACATTATCTGCTAAATCGGTTATTCTGCTTGCAACTGTATTAGCAGACAGACTTATGCTTTCGAATAGTTTCTTTTTATCAGGAATTAAAATTTCACTGGCCTTCAAAAAACATTCTTTTATGAATGGACCTTCTGTGAAAGGTCGCGATGATTCAGCTATCATCAGGCTTAGCTCAAAACTTGTTTTACTGAATTTTCTGCAAATTGGCTTAAATTCGAAAAAAAGTTTCGTTGCTTATCAAATCCTATTTTAAGCTGGTTAACTTTTTCATCTCGAATTTTTCCAGTATATTTATCATATTTTTCACGATGCATAGTGTCGTAGTGCCGGCGAAGGTTGAACTCCTTTGGTACTGCGATAGTCTGCTGGCATATAAGGCACTGAATTTTACCTCTCGCCTCTGTGAAAAAATATAAATTCTCCCACTTCTCTTGGAAAACCCTTCTTTCATCAACGAGTTTTCTTTTCTAGATAACGAAGTCATTTTGTGATGGGTATAAAAAATTTTAAATATGCCAATTATTATTTGTTGATTGAAATAACATTAAATTAAAATAAACAAAAATTTAAATTATGTAAAATATATGTATTTTTAATATAACTTATATTTTTTTAATTTAAATAATTTAAATAATAAAATCAATAATTTTTAAAATAAATAAACTGTTTTCGATAAGATTCATAAGAAAGACGTAATAAAGCCATTATTAAATTGTACTAGACGTCATATGTATAAATAAAAATAATTAAAAAGAGTAGTTTTAATTTATACAGCCAATTATGATTTTAATTGTTAAATAAGTTT